>JAPKID020005676.1:0-11006 GCA_026931265.2 Tropidonophis doriae | reverse complement strand
CTCTCTCTCTCTCTCTCTCTCTCTCTCTCTCTCTCTCTCTCTCTCTCACACACACACACACACACACACACACACATCTATGGAGATTCACAGTCATCCAGGTCATGGTTATCCCAAAGGTGCTTTTTCATGAGGTAGCTGGATTTTCTGATTTTTCTTTGAAGATGTTTTGCTTCTCATCCAAGAAGCTTCTTTAGTTCATCAGAGCTGAAGAATCTTTTTTGGATGTGAAGCGAAATGCCTTCAAATAAAAGCAGAAAGTCCAGTTGCCACTGAAAAAGAACCTTTGGGACGGACACACTCACACACACACACACACACACACACAAATCCAGGTGGCCAGTAGATGATAGTAAAGAGGATACCAAAAAATGCTAAATTGTCACTGACCTCCTGGGATTGTTTGGGGTTTGCAGATCAGATCATGCAGCCTTATAAATAATAAATACTTATAAATACTGAAGGTAACTAGAATCAGACATGAGTTTTGGTCTCCTTTGGCAATGTGGGGCAAGCCTTATATTCCAAGGGATAGAACTGACAAGGCCTCAGAAGCCTAAAGAAAAGCAAATATTGTCCCTATCTTTAAAAAAAATCAATCTGGGAAATTATAGACCTGATATCTATGCCGGTCACTGACCTCTAGCAGATGATTAAACATCATGTTTGTGAGCACTTGGAATGCATCAATTAACAAAACCAGCAAAATATAGGCTGGGGGAGTTGCAAATAAATCATGTTGGACTAATATTATCTCTGTTTTTGAGGGCTTTGCTGTTTCAGGGAAATATTGTGGACATCGTGTATTTTGATCTCAGCAAGGCTTTTGAGAAAGTCTGTTACGATATGCTCACTAAAGTTGACATATGGGCTACATGATAAACTTTTTGATGAACGGATAACTAACTGAATAACTGCACCTACAGTAGACAATACTGTACAGAGGTGGTATTCAGCAGGTTCTGACCAGTTCTGGAGAAACGGTAGCATAAATTTGGAGTAATTCAGAGAACCGGTAAATTCCACCTCTGACTGGCCCCAACCCCATCTATTCTCTGCCTCCCGAATCCCAGCTGATCGGGAGGGAATGGGGATTTTGCAGTAACCTTCCCCTGCCATGCCCATCAAGCCATGCCATGTCCACCAAGTCACACCCACAGAACTGATAGTAAAAAAATTTGAATCCCACCACTGGGAGAGTGCTATCAACTGGAGTGCCATGGGACTCTGCCCTCCGACCAGTTTTGTTGATGATCAAGATGAAAGACTTGGCAGTGGTCTATTCTCACATTGGCAGATGACACAAAACTAGGAAGAATGGCTAACATTTCAGAAGAGAAAAAGAAGATTCAAAATTGAGGGCCTAAACGAACGAACCAAATTTAACAGGGAAAAATGTAAAGAGGAGATGGCTTGTGCCTTTGAGGTGACTGGAAAGCACTCTCTTGAATTGGCCAATTCTTCCATCACATCCAAATCACAGTACCTTCCATCACTTCCCAAGAAATACAACCGATTGACTTCCACAACCAATCCCACGATTATAAAGACACATCATAATAAAAAATTAGGAGTTTACCACTTTACACTTGGAATTTCAGAAAGTCAGGTGCAGAGATTTCGCAATTACATAAAGTATTAATTTAATGACAATATAGGTATGCATTTCAAGCTGGTGGTTTTAGTATATATTTTTGGGTTGCCCTTTGCTTCCCTGCCATAAAATATGCATTCCTTCTTCAGAATTCCTGCAGAGCTGAGAAACCCAAGTCATACATTTGCAGCTGAAAAACTATCCACAGACTTCCCAGTACTTATCCCAGTAACTAATGCCATCCAAGGGTTAGAAATGACATTATCACTATTGTGATATAATACACAAAGCACGCTAAGCATTACCCAGGCCATTAATTTTCCACTCAGAACTACAAGTTTTTAATTTTTTTTCTCCAATAAGCTGCAGAATCTCAAGTACTCACATTTCCAAGGAAATCTAATGCCACAAGGTCAACTGATCCAGGTGATGTGATAACCCATGTACAAATTGTTCAAAGCAAAGTAGAAAAGATACAACTAGCAATCAGGGACGGCTGGTCCTGTAACACCCAAAGCTGTCTTGAGTTGAAATAGGACTTTGAACTTTGCCTACGAAAACCCCCTCCCTCTTCTGCTTAAAAAAGAGATATGGGTCAGGGTTACATGGGGGATTGCTCTCCCTACAAGAAGTGATTTGAACATTTTAGGTGTCGGCTCAGCTTCTGTCGGTTTGTGCGGAAAATGGTTTTTATCAAGGGAGCATTTTATCTCTCAGTTGCAGGGCCCTGGAATTTGTTGCTCACATTAGTTAGCCTCATTTTTTGCTCAAGTATGTTTCAGACAGCTTTTGCCAACAAGAACTTCCTTGTACCTTAAAATGGTTTCTGGATCATTATTAGTTAACATGCAATTAGTGGGTATCCAGAGGCTATCTGCTCAACTGGAACCTAACTGTGGCATCCTCTCCCTAGGAATGACCAGTAGCCTCCTTTCTTTCTATCTCAAAATGATTATTCTAGCAGGTCAACCTGGAACGTTGAGTTACGGTTGTGGCGCCTTAAGCTGCTACTACTGGCACCCAGAGCGCGGTTAACAGATAACAGATTAACAGAGTTGGAAGGGACCTTGCAGGTCATCTAGTCCAACCCCCTGCCCAAGCAGCAGACCCTACATCTGCCCTTACCTATGATTGAACTCACAACCTCCTGATTGGGAGGCGAGAGCTCCACCTCAAAATGGCTACCACATGTCAAAAGACCATTCTGGGAGACATCAATGGCTAGATAAACAAAGAGAGAACCTCAGCTGTATCCCATTAAAATGTTAACTGAACCTGTCTTTTGTACTGTTTCTGTTTTTAAGTGGTGATGGTCAACTGTCAGGGTGTGTGTGTGTGTGTGTGTGTTGGGTGTGTGTTTGTGTTGTGTGTGTGTGTGTGTGTGTGTTTGTACATTGCTGCAATCTTGACTTTTTTTTTTATCTCACTCCTTGGATATTTCCATTGGTTTGTTTTCTTTTAATTAATTTTAAAACATAATTTTGATGCTTTTTGGGGGGTTTTCAGTGCAAATCAATTCAAAAGATGGAGTTCGCTATAAATTATTTAAATGATTAAATAGTTATACCCGGAACTGTATGGGTGTTTTTTTTTAAATAATATAGATGGGCTTGGTTGTTGCTAATACAGTCAAGGCAAATCTATGTGGTATAGTGATAGGGAGCTGAAACAGGGATCCCGGCTCAGATTTACCTTGGTATGGAAGCTATCTGGGAAATATTGGGCCAGTCTCTCTCTCTCTTTCTGTTTCTCTCAACCCACCTACTTCAAAGGATTGTTGTGGTAGAGATAAAAATGGGAAGAGGAAACACTACATGCACTGCCTTGCTTCGCAGGGTGTGTGTGTGTGTGATGTCCATCCAATTAACTATTGTAATGATGTAAGGTAAATTGGAAAAGGGAAGTTATACAAATAAAAGAACGTCAATGACCTCTATACCAGGGTCCTCAAACTTTTTAAATAGGGGGCCAATTCAAGGTCTTGCAGACTGTTAGTGGGCCGAACTGGCTGGCTGGGGGTGGCTAGGTGGTTATGTGACTGGGCAGGCGTGGCTAGGTAGTCATGTAACTGGGGGGCATGGCAAGGTGGTCATGTAACAGGGTGGGTGTGGCTAGGTGTCATGTGACTGAATAGGTGTGGCTAGGTGGGCATGTGACTGAATAGGTGTGGCTAGGTGGGCATGACTAATTTAGAAGTCCATTAAACAATACACAGAAATTAAAATACACAGAAAAGAAAGAGGGTGGAAAGCAGGTTAGTGAAGGGATGTGGCTGCCTTGGCAGCCTCCCTCTCTCTCTCTCCCTCCCTGCCTCCCTCTCTCTCTCTCCTTCCCTCCCTCCCTCTCTCTCTCTCTCCTTCCCTCCCCCTCTGTCTCTCTCTGTCCCCCTCCCTCCTGAGGCTGGGGAGGCCACAAATGTGTCCATTTTTGGCCTCCTTGGCCTCCAGAACTACTGTGCCACCTCAAAACAGGCCCGTTTTTGGCTCCTGAGGCCTCCATGCATCCCATTTTTGGCCTCCTCAACCTCCAGAAGGTGAGTGGGGGCGATGTGGGTGGGGCAGCCTTGTGGGTCCCTTGAGGACCAGATTAATGGCTTGGCAGAGCCTTATTCGGCCCCTGGGCTGTAGTTTGAGGACCCCTGCTCTATACTCTTTGTATTTGTAGTTGTGAATGCTCCAGCACTGGAAGATTTTAAGAAGATGTTGGATAACCATTTGTCTGAAGTGGTGTAGGATTTCTTGCATAAGCAGGGGGTTAGACTAGAAGGCCTCCAAGGTCTCTTTCAACTCTCTTATTCTATTCTATTCTATTCTATTCTACTTCTGGCTACAGATATTTGCCTCCCTCCTTGCTTTATAAAATGGGTATGAAAATTACTGAATGAGACCAGTGCATATCAGACTTATTTAAGCAATGACGATTGCATAATAAGACTTTTTAAAAGAATAAGAAGGATGCAGCCAAACAATTTTCGGATCCTTGTTTATACAAACGATGTACCAATTAATGCTAAGCATCCAGACAGATGAGTCAATGAGACAGACATTATTTTCTTATATCCCCTTAGACAGTGATGTGTTCTTTTCTTAAATACATTGGCTTGGAATGACATGGCTTGAATTTAAATCAATATGGTTAGCACCAGGGTGTTAATAGATAGCTCTTCTTACTTAGCATTTATAAGTAATATGTAATTTTAGTACATCATCCCTCATGATCTGAATTCTTTTTACTGTAATTAATTCTGGATTGTGGTTCATCCAGTGATTAATCCTGCCTGATAATTAGTTTGTGGGATATGCTCTAATTCTATAAATTATTCTGAAGTTTTCAAAGTTCTCTGGAACAGATAAATTGGGGGCAGGGGGGAATATAAATTCATCTATCTGTCTTTCATCATGTCTCAATATTTAAATAAAGTGATGACTATATAAGCTCCAATTCTTTGAAAAGTTTAGAAAAGGAACCAACTTGGATTATGCCAAAATCTCGTGTTTAAAATCATGATACAGATTGGAGTTAAAAGCAGAACAGGTCTCCTGACTGAACAGCACACATGTGCAGCTGGAAATTTAGAGGGCCAAAAGTAGAAACTGGCCCTCTAAGTTTCTGGCCTTCCTTAAAGGAAGGCATTAGCTGTGGTGTGGCTACATAATACAACCAGTGGTGGGATTCTAAAATGTTAGCAACCGGTTCTCTCCCAGTTGCTGGGTGGGTTGGCCACAGCAGGGGGCTGTTTTCACCCTCCCCAGGCTCCAGAGACTTTCCCCAAGACACTGGGAGGGCAACAACAGGCTCCCCGGGTTCTGGAGGCCCTCTAAAAGCAGGAATTGTGCCCATTTGCAGACTTCCACTAGGCCAATTTTTCACCCTCTGGAGGCTCCAGAGGCTTCCCTGAGCCTCCAGGAGTGTGAAAACGGCCTCCCCCGGGCCCCAAAGATCCTCTGGAAGCCAGAAAGATGCCCCTTTCGGGACTTTGAGAAGACCCCATTTTTGCCCTCCCAGACCCTCTGCACGGCCCCTGCACTTACCTGGCATCCAAAAAGGGCCTTGTGGAGACTGCTGGGAAGGGAGGGGTGGGTGGGGCCAGCGGGTCCTTCCAACTACCAGTTCACCTGAACTGGTGCAAACTGGCTGAATCCCACCACTGACTACAACTTTTCCTCATTCAGGACAGCTGTAATTAGAACCATGAGGGGTCCTTGGTGCTTTCTGAGCTTCCTTGTTGTCTTGCAGACATTTCATTATCCAAGCTAGGTAACATTATCAGTGCACTGATGGTGTTACCTAGTTTGAGCAATGAAATGTGTGCAAGAAAACAAGGAAGCTCAGAGAGCATTAAGGATCTCTCATGTGAACCCTGAGTACAAATATTCTCCTTTATTAGAACTGTATTTTGACCAGGAATGCCATTCTTTACATTCTTTGGGTATGTACACCCAACAAACTAATTCAATCTAGCTAGGCTAACCGATAGTGCCTGCTTTCCTAACATACAACTGCTTGAGAGAGGAGCACTCAAACCAATAGACCTCATCAAGTCAGTCTGTGTAAAAGGAAGTGTTTCCTGCAATTGACCAACCAAAGGGGTTGAGATGCAGGTGGAACTTGTCTAACAGGGCTAAATCTGATTGAGGCTGGAAAGGGTTTTCTTAATTGCAAAACGAGCAATTAATGAGTTGAAAAAGGATAGATTCAGAGCCTCACTCCCAAGTTAAGAAAATCCAATTATGGTGCTCAAAATGAAAATATATAAATGACTCACTTTTTTTAAAAATGGATTACTGAGTTAAATTAAACTCAGGGCTAAAAGTCTTTGAAGTAAATCAAAGCCTTAGAGAGGATTAAGTGTAATAGGATGCATCAAAATGTAGTACAGAAGCTACAGTATGTGCTCTTGTCCCAAAAAACAATAATGTACAGTTTTGAGACTGCCTTCTCCCTCCCTCTTTTTTTTGTTTACCTCACACACAACAGTCAGCCAGTATTTTCTGGCTGTTAAAGTTTTAACTTGAGGTTTCTTACATCTGCTGATATTTCTCCGTGTCACACTACATGGTCCATTTTTGCTGAATATAATATGTAAAGTCTCCCTTGAGTCAAGATTGACGTCTGGTAATCACATATACAGGTAGTCCTCAACTTATAACAGTTCATTTAGTGAACAACATCACTGAAAGAAGTGACGTATGGCCACTTTTCATACTTTGTTGCAGCATCCCCATGGGCACATCATCAAACTTCAGACAGCTGGCAAATGACTCATATTTACAACTCATAATTGAGTCACCCATATTTATGTCTCAGAGTAATGTGATCCCCTTTGGAGATGTTCTGACAAGCAAAGTCAATGGGTAAACCAGATTCACTTAACAACCATGTTACTAACTTAACAGCTGCTATGATTCACTTAACAACTGCTGCAAAAAAGTTGTAAAAGGGCAAAACTCACTTAACAAATGCCTCACTTTGCAACATGAATTTTGGGTTCAATTGTAGTCATACATTGAGGACCACTTTTTGACAATGGTACTGAACTAGTTTGCCATTATTTTCTTCAAGATTCTTTTTTTTCCCCCAGCACAGGCTACATCCATGAGATTTCCCATCACCTGTAATTCAATTTAGGTTTGAGACTTCTTGTTTTTTGTAATCAGCTCAACTTCGGTGAGTAATCTCACTGACTCAAAAACACACACACATTGTTGTGTACAGTTCAAGACCTCTGAGGTCCATGAAGCCCCAGAGTCTTCACTTCGCTTAAAATATGCAGAGATCAGTAGCATCAAAACAACAGGTTTGGTCAAGCAATTGAAGACTTACCCTGTTGGGAAGCACCCAGTCTAGCAGAGAGGAGGATTTAAGTGTAGAGCTAGTCTAGAGTCAATGTGCAACTGTAAAAGGGCTAGAACCTTCTTAAATTCCTGGGAACCTTATCCAATTATTCCCAAGAGAGAGCTACTAGACTCAGAAAATTCCTGTGTTACAGGCTGAACATAATAAAGTAGTTAGCTTGAATTCTGTCCATGTGAGCCAAGTTGGTCATGCCTGACACATCCCTTTTAAACATGTGTTGCACACACCACACATCTGAAAAAAGGAGCAGAGCATTTATTGGCACAGCATCAGTGGGGATTCGTTGGAAACGTGATCAATCCACCATAGTCATTTTACACAACTAATAACAAACTTTTTTGCTTTGCTTTTTTTTGCATTTTAGTATTTAGCAATAGCACTTAGCAACAGCACTTAGATTTATATACCACTTCATAATGCTTTTACAGCCCTCTCTAAGCAGTTTTACAGAGTCAGCCTATTTCCCCCAACAATCAGGGTCCTCACTTTACCGACCTCAGAAGGATGGAAGGCTGAGTCAACCTGGTGAAATTCGATCTGATAAACTGCTGTCAGCTGGTGATCAGCAGAAGTAGCCTGCAATACTGCACTCTAACCACTGTACCACCTCGACTCATTTAAAGACTATGTGCCTTCACATTTTATGGATTGATACTATAGTATAGTTAGGCCATATGTAATTGACAGACTGGATGCCAAATTGTGATTTTAATATAGATTTTATCTGTTTTATTTTATTCTAGAATTTTTAACTGGATAGTCAATGAGTATTTTTATTTGTTCTGGTCTCTGGTCTTTGAATGCGATAAACTTGAATTGATTGGCAAGTCATGCATACTAATTTGTCCTGGAAGTATGTTACTAGATTAAGATGTGAGATTATGAGGGAAGGAGTGTGAATGAGAAGAAAAGGAGATGTATGAATACGAATCAGGAAAGCTAGAACAGAGTGAGGATAAGCAGTGGTTCTCTCTCCATTCTTTATGGTGAATGCTGAATTCTTACAGTTAGAGTCTGACTTAAGAATTTGAGCCTGTGCAAGTTGACAACATGGGTTTCTCAATTAACTGACATTCATTTTAAGTCAATTGCTTTGACCACAAGGGAAGTAGAAAACCAAACAATGCCTGAAACCTATTATCTCTCTGCATGTGGGGTTGTGAAAAACTAGACAGCCTGAGCCAAAATTGATCAATTAAGCAACAAGGGATGGACAGAAATTTGGAAAGAAAACAAACGATTGCACAAATTAAATATCTCACCTACGTAAAATACCGCAAACGATATATGATATACCCAGAGAACAATGTAATTTATTTTATTACTTAACTGCAAAATCATAAAATGTCCCATAAAGTTGGCTGTTACAGGAATAGTAATACATCCTGAACACTAAGTTTTGTTCTTGTTGCAAGGAGTTGTGCCATCGATTGCTGAAGTTATACATGGTGCACTTTTGAAAAACTTTTCTACATTAACCCTGTCATCATACACAGGGCTATGCCTAAAATGTACTTGTGCAGGCCATTATGCATTCAGCAGTTATCAGTATCAGTGCCTGAAAAAGGGTAATAGTCATATAGTAAATGTCAATTTCATATTTTAGAAAAGGTTTAATCGAATACTCGAAGGCAGGAATGCAACTTAAGCTCTAGTTTGCTATTGGATAAAATCCAATTATTTCAGATAGACTTCTCATCTCCAAACAACGGATCATCCTGTTTTTCTCTTTCTTCACATCACTCTTCAATTCCTTCAAAATGTCCAGGACAATTTCCTGGATCAGTTTTTTATGGTGCCCACTGGAGTCCATCTCTTCTTATTTCTTTTTCTTGTGGCTGTTACTGTTTATTAACTTTTTCCTGTATACAAGAGTAAACAGCTAAGTAAAAGGAAAAATGAGAAAGTTGGGTGGGGAGGAAAATCCTTTTATTTGAAGAATCAAAGTTCAGCTCCACTGAACCAGCAATCATGTTGAAGAAGGGAATAGATAGACTGGAGTTAAGGTGTGCAATGTAAATTAGAGAAATTATGCAAAAACATGAAGATGATACACCCTAAATCATTGTGCATAATCTTCTATGTTAAAATTATTAGAAAAATTCCCATTCAAATCTTTGATTTTTAGATAGGTGCTAAACTTTTCCTTTTTTAGTATGTATATGGACTGCATAAAAGATACATTATTCTTCCCCAGAAGATGTTTTTTTTAATCATCTATAATCAATTTTGAAGATAAAAATATAGTCAAGTAAAACATTGTACATGCAACAATACACACAAAAAAATGCGGTTTCCAGCACATACATGCACACTGGTCAGTTGGTCTTTGCGTGCAAATGCACACCAGAAACCAGAGGACCAGGTTGCCAGTGTGCAGGCGCGTTCTGGAAACCAGAAGATGGTGCGCATGTGCACTGGGCAGCTGGTCTTCTGGTTTCTGGTGCTCCCAGATGCGTAAAGACCACCTGGCCGGCACGCTGGAACCTGGTAGAGCAATTGGGAATGGCTTGCACACCCAGAGAGATGGCTCTTTGTGCCACTATATAAATCTGGTCTTTCTAAATCCTATGGGAAGGAATGAAATAAAACTGGAACGTACTAACATCTCATTTAGTTGTTCATGATAGTTGGATGACTTTGAGAGAATTGTAAAAAAACAACAACAACCAACCCTAATAACTTGTATGAATCCAACCAATGAAAAAAAAATGCAAATTGTATCTTAGAATCTGAAGCCAACAACCACCTTGAGTTTCAAGTTTGTTTCTGAAAATCAAAGTAATGTTGTTAAGGAGAAGTTTAAATAGTGAAATAATGGCAGTTTGCCAAATTGTAGCATGACTTATGTGCAAGCAGATAAGGGTTAAAGTAAGTATAGGCATAGTCTAAACCCGTGATGGCAAACCTATGACATGTGTGCCGGAAGTGGCATGCAAAGCCATCTCTCTGGGTACTCCAGCCGTCACCGGTTGCTCTTCTGGGTTCCAGTTGCACATGTGCGCTGGACAGCTGGTCTTCGTGCAGATATGCGTGCCAGAAATCAGGCGACCAGGTGATCGTTGCACATGCGCATATCAGAAACTGGAAGCTCAGCTTCCCAGCATGCGCATGCACGCCAAGAAACTGTTCTTCTGGTTTCCGGTGCTCCCATAAGTGCGTACCAGGGAGCTGCTCTTTCGGTTTTTGTAGCTCTCCCTGCACGCCCTCATTTCAGGACCTGATGCCAAAAGGTTTTTTCAACACTGGTCTAAACTTTCAGGGTGTGTATGAACTATGAAGGGCTTCCATAGCCAAGAGAGATGGTAGCAAATGCCTTATAATAGAAGGATTTTTCTCCTCTGTGGATGACAGCTCAACACTTTTTTAAAATTTTCTTTTCTTTTATAATCCAGGCAAAAAGAGGTATTCTGCCTAATAAGATTATTGACTGTGCTGTCTGGAAACAATGGAAGTTACTATCCATAATCCAGTATCTCGGGGTTGCCACAAAGAAAAGGGAGTCAAACTATTCTCCAAAGCAGCTGAGGGCAGAACAAGAAGCAATGGGTGGAAA
>JAPKID020005675.1:0-11007 GCA_026931265.2 Tropidonophis doriae | reverse complement strand
TCTTATATGGGTATGGATAGTACATTTGTTGTATGGAATGTATTTAAAATCTTGATTTGGGGAGCGGGGGGGAAAAAAAGGGGGGGAATTTTTTTTTTTGTATGAAGAACTGATATTTGTATTATGTTTGATGGAATAAAAAACTCTTTTATGGAAAGAAGACTGAATCTGAATTTACCAAGCATACATAAAGTACAGCAACTGCTCTACCATTATGATGCTACCTTTAGAAATTCTTACTCAATGCAGAAAGATTCAGGCTGGAGAGATGATTTAGTACCTGTGGTTGGGAAGGGCATGCACTATTATTTCTGGTTTAGGATAATGTTTGAACTGAGCTCATAATCTTTTTCAGAATGGTAGCACTAGCAAGGATGGGGGGAATCCCTCCTCTGAACAGACTGAACTATTAAGCACTATTAAAGTTTATTTTGAAGGCAGTCTCTTCAGATTTTTAATTAATCCAGTAGTATGATTTTAAAAATGAAATCCTTTTGGAAGTTTGCAGGTCCTTTGATCTGTACCACCCCCCCCCCCCCCATGCCCTAAGTAATTTATTTTGCTATCACTTTGAGACAAACAAGTCTAAAATGACTCAAGCTCTGGTGCCTTTGGGGCTTAGTCATTGTCAATCACAGAAGAGAATCTGCAATCTGTTTTCATACCAAAATGAAACACTGCGGAGAGAGCAAAACACGTGTTCAAGCTGAGTCACTCTCAGCTGTTCACCAGAGTTCAGCATTGCTAAACAATTAATTTTATGTGATAAAGTAAGGGCTCTTTTTCTTTCTGATTTTTTTTTTACTTTTAAATTTTATTGCAACATTGAGCATGCTGCCAACCAGTGGAACATTCTTCTCCTTCCCTGTATTTACTATTTAGACAATGTACTTCGAACTTACTTAGTTACAGTTAAGTACTAGAGATTAGAGCAGATGAAAATGATCTTTGCTTACTACCTCAAAATAGGTAATTGTTGAGAATGAAAAATGAAAAGCCAGTTATTGAATCCTTTCTTAGCCATTGCCAGGCCCTTTTGTTACCTGCTTGCATGATAGTTATATTCTACCAATGCTCTTTGCTCTCTCCTTCAACTGTCTGATGTACTTTCAACACTCCATACCTACCCATTTTCCTTAGTATGTAGAGTCTGTCAACACATCTGTGAAAATGAAGGACATTATTATTTTCATTTTTCTGTTCAGGACTTCTACCTATGCTCAAATCCAGTCCATCATTCCAGCTATGTATCTAATGAGTGGAATTGTCAAAGTGTGAATTGCCTTGGTGTCATTTCCTCCACTGAGTTTGAATTTTAAGATCTTTTTCATAATCATGAGGTAAACATTTCTAATCTTCCTGTTGATTTTAGTGTGCTTGATGTTGCTTGAATGATGTCCAGCTATTTGTAGTTATTGTTTCCATACAGATCCCTGATGGTATTTCCTTAGGACAGCTTGATTCCTTTAGTTTTCACCACTTTTTCCTTCTTTTAATGATGAGTATGGCACAGTTCTCCAGTCAAAACTCCATTGCAATACAGTGTCCATAGACGGTATTGAACAATTCTAATGTTTTTACATATAGCTTCAGATTATCCACATAAAGGAGCTGAGATAGCCTGGCAGATGTTTTTGATGTTTGATAACCATAGCCTGACTTGTTCAGTACTGTTGACAGTGGAGTCAGTACAATGGCAAACCGTAGTGATGCTAATCCAAAGGTGCTTTTTCAAAAGGCAACTGGACTTGATTTTCCCTTGAAAATGTTTCACTTCTCACTTGAGTAGCTTCTTTAGAACTGAAGAAGCTTCTTGGATGAGAAGAAAAACGTCTTCAAAGAAAAAGAAATCCAGGTGTCTTTTGAAAAAGCACGGTTGAGGCAACCATAACCTGGGTGACTGAGAATCTCTGTAGACAAGTAGTGATGGCAGTAAGTCTCCTTGAAAGATTCCTTTCTTGGTATTAACTTCCCCCAGTCTGACCATTGAGCAGCAACAGTGTCTTCCATTGTGGCATTGATCTTTGCAGAAAACACTTGGCCACCAGCAGTCTTGCTACCCTCTCACCATCCCCTTGTCTCAGTTTTTTTTACTACCGGTTCTGTGGGCGTGGCTTGGTGGACATGGCAGGGAAAGGATACTGCAAAATCTCCATTCCCTCCCCACTCCTGGGAGAAGGATATTGCATATTCTCCATTCCCACCCATTTGCTGGTTTTCTGAACTACTCAAGATTTCTGCTACTGGTTCTCCAGAACCTGTCAGAACCTGCTGAATTTCACCCCTGCCTTGTCTTCTCCTCCTGACCTCCCCTGTTGGTTTCTCATGCTATTGCTGAGGATGCTTTGGTTGCAAAGTTGGGTCTCCTTGCATGGAGAGGAGTGGGCCTCCCTCTGTCCCACACACATTCCCCTCCTGCACACACCATGGCCAAGCAAAGTGAGAAGAGCAGCAGCAGCCTGGAGGAGGATACAAGTGCAGCCAGGCATCTCCTATGGGAAGCACAGCTGGGCTGGGCTGGTGGGTCCTGGTGTCCTGGGAATTCAAGGGCTGGGCTGGACATTGCCCTCTGCTGCCTAGGATTCTGGACAGTCTGCACTGCCATCTGGGGGTCCTCCATGTGGCCTGAGAGGGACGGCGAGGCTCCTCTGGAGGACAAGGTTTTGGTGCTGTTCCTGGTCTTGCGTTCCTCTGCTGAAGACAATGGATCCAACCAGCCACACCTGGGCCATTGCAGATGTCCCTGACATGAATGACATTGAGCTCGCCATGTCCACCCCAGATCTCAGAGTTAAAACACAACCCTAATGCGGCCCTCAATGAAATCGAGTTTGATACTCCTATGTTAGGGCTATCACCACAGTAGTTCTGAATAAATCTGCATTTTGCAATTGACTGGTGATGAATTTGCCATTGCTGATGATATTCATGTGGCTCTCCAGTTGTTATTGGGATTGCACCCATTGTGCCTATTACTATTGGTACTACCCTTGCTTTCTTTAGCCATGGTCATATTTTTAATTTGTAGGCCTTTATATATTGTTATCTTCTCCAGTTCTTTCTCTTCTACCCTGGCATTCCCAAGTACTACCAAGCACTCAACTATCCAGACTTTTTTTGTCTTTCTTATTGACAATTGTTAATTGTTATTGACTTATTGACCAGGTACGTTATCTGGCTGGCACCTGTCTTTTTCAATTCTAAAATCCCAGAATGTTTTAGTTTCTTCATTTTCCATGATTTTCTCTATTTTATGGTCCCACCATTTCTTGCTTGCAGGCAAATGGTATTTCTTATAGATCTTCCAATGCACCATTTTTGCTACTATGTTTTATTGCAAGTCAGACAAATATTTAGATTGGATTTGGCATTTTTATATTCCTTATTGAGTTCTTCCCAAAGCTCTGGGATATTGTCACGATGATGATGATAATGATTTTACTGTTCCTGCCTTTGTTTTTTTCACAGGAGTGACTGGTGAGTTTTGCACCATTTATATGTCCAAAAGGAAAGTGAATTTGAGAATCAGTTACTATGTGCAGTTAGACAGCCACCCTTTATCTAATTATTTACAATCTTGACTAGAATTGATGGGCTGTTCAACACCAACTGAACTCAAAGTAATCTGTCTAAATTCTTGGGGCAATTACCGATTGATAAGAGACATTTATAGACATTTCACATTGGACTTTTGGAGTTGAGTTTGGTTTGAGAGTTGCAAATGCCTCATTACATTGATAAATAATATAACCAGTGAAAACATTTTTCAGGTAAGTAAGACTGATTGGCTGGCATTGATTGCTTCCTGGCTAATCAGTGATTTGGAGGGATTTTAGAAAATAAATCCTAAGAAGATCATAGATAGATAATATGTACTTCCAGTGCAGACACACAGAAATAAAGCCAAAAAAAAAAAAAAGAACAATAATAATCTACTGCTTCAACTCCTGTCAAAACAGATCTAAATTATAAGTTTCCAAGGACATAAAATGGCTTCTTTGATTAGGAGTGCCTATGGCTATTCTGTGACTTATTTTGTGACTGTTTTAATATAGGCCTAGCTTGGCCATAGCAATTCACATTCTGCTAATATTCCAATTGGATTACTGTAACCGACATTAAGCTTTTGTTGACGACAGCTTGTGAGAGTCCACTAGGTCAGTAGAGCCCAGAAAAAGCATATGATATCAGTACTGATGGAGCTTCAATGGTTATTGCTTTGCTTCCAGCCTTTTGACTTTATTTCTCTGCTATTCCGGTTCAGAATAACTCTGCCAAAGGGGTTTGAGTGTGGTGAAGATGAGGGTGTAAATAAAGTCAAGATAAAAGCCATGAATATGAAATAAAAACTTTGTTTCTTTTTTTGTATATGGTGGCTATCTTGACTTTTTAAATTTCTTTTTTGAATAATTCTGTGATTGAGTAATTTACATGTCATAATACAGAAAAACAGAATTGGCAGGGACCGGGGAGGTCTTCTAGTCCAACACCCTGCTCAAGCAAGAGACCTTATAACATTTCAGACAATCTCTTCTTAAAAACTTCCAGTGTTGCAGCATTTACAACTTCTGGAGGCAAGTCATTCCACTGATTAATTGTTCTTACTGTCAGGAAATTTCTCCTTAGTTCTAGGTTAGATCTTTCTTTTATTAATTTCCATCTGTTACTTTTTGTCCTGTTGCCAGATGCTTTGGAAAATAGGTTGAACCCCCCCCCCCTTTGCTGTCATGTCACAACACATCCTTCTCTTCATTAGACTTGACACACCTAGCTCCTGCAACAATTCATTATATGTTTTAGCCTCATCTCCCTAATAATCTTTGTTGTTCTTCTCTGCGCACTTTCTAGAGTCTCAAAATATTTTTATATTGTAGCAACCAAAACTGAATATGGAATTCTAAGTGTGGTCTTACCAAAGCAGTATAAAGCAGTACTTACACTTCACATGACATTGATACTATGTCTCTTCTGATGTACTTTGGGACTGCATTGGCTAATTTGACAGCTGAAGCACACTGCCATATTTAAGTGCTTGTCCACTAAGACTCCTAAATCCCTCTCACATAGAATATTGTTGAGCCAGGTACCACCTATTCTAAACCCGTGCATTTGGTTTTCCTTGCTTAAGTGTAAAAACTTACTTCTCACTACTGAATTGCCTTTTGTTAGATAGGCCCCAGTGTTCAAGTCTGTGATGATCCTTCTGGACCTTGAGCCTAGGTTCTGAAGTACTGGCTATTCTGACCAGCTTGATATCTACAAATTTAATGAGTTTCCCTTCTATCCCTTCATTTAAATATCTTATGAAGATGTTGAAGAGTAGTGGGGGCCTAACACAGAACCTTTCAATATCCCAATGTCAAATACATGCTGTCAAAACATGTCCAGCACTGCCTATATATCCTTTTTTATTGTACTTACAGATAACATGTGAACTTAAAGGACACAAAAACAGATTGAAAGGGGCTTCGTTTTCCCCTCTGAAAACCATGTTGCTGCCGCCACTCTCTACCATCTGAGGCAATTGCTGCATTTAAGCTGTAATAATTACTTTAAGACTATTGCTCATGATTTTCTCATAATCTCTTTAACAAAGCTTAATAGTTTCCTTTAAAAAAACATCCCAAAACATAGCCCATCTAAGAAAAATGTTTTTAAAATGTTAGCCTTGACCAAAGAGGTATTTCTAGGTTACAGCAGATGTATAGTGCCTTCTTGCATGATTCTGCATACTTTAAATGTCTACTGTTTTTTCCATACAGCTTATTAAATTGGTTGCTATGAAACCATGAAGATAAGCCCTTTAAATACTTACTGTAGAGAGGCTGACCCTGGAAATTATCTTTGGACTGTTTACTCCTTAAGATGTTTATGAGACAAGGTAACAGGCATTTTCCAAAGCTTTTTGGTAAACCGATACCATAAATTCCTTCACTGAAGTCAGAACACCTAATTTTTCCTAATCAAGAACTTTTCCTGGCCAGCTCCTGAGAAACTATTGTGGTCAATAGCTTACCTGAACATTAATAAATGTGCATGTACTGTATGTATGCATGCATGTATTTAATAAATATATATGGCCTTTTAACTAGTGGAACTCTGAGCATTGAACAAAAAGTAAAAACTTAGTACATAATCCAGATCAATTAAAAACTAAGATGAAGCTCTACAGCAGTGCGTCATACAGCCACATGCCAAGCTCCAATTCCATCCCAGGCTTAGTGCCTGGGGGAAAAGCCTGGTCTTCTCAATCTTCTAGAAGTCTAACTAGGTTAAATCCCTGGGAAGAGGCTGTTCCAAAAGACAGGTGCCATGACAGAGATGGCACATTTCCTAGCATCCACAAAGTAATCCTGCTTCACTGAAAGGACCCAGAGTATCCCACTTAGCCTGATCTGTGAGACAGACAGAAAAACCATAAATGCTCATATTTGAGGATTAAGCATCAATATTTTGATAGATTTAGTAACTATAAGATATAGCTAACACTCATTTACAAATAATTCTTTGTTTTGGGGACAATCAGATGCAAACAAAGCTAGAAAACTGACTCCTTTGAGATAGTTATGCAAAGAATATTGGTAGATTTTAACCTTGGCTTGCTTGTTTCCGAGGACATATATTTTAAATTAAAGAATACATTTGCATTCACTAGTCCTGCTAAAATTGTCTCTTGTATAGAACTGTTGAAAGTGTCATTGGCATCATATGGACCAGTGATGGGTTCCGTATCCTGTTGCAACCATCACGGTGCAATGGAGCCGGGTGTCCACCACATGCACGCACACATGCATACTTACCACCCGCGAAGCTCCACGACACTCCAGTTGCTCGGAGGAGCATTGTACAGGTGCCATACACTCGGTGTGCATACGCAGAAGCTCAATCAGCTCAAATACAGGTAAGGACGGCAGGCAGGCAGGTGGGCCCTCTGGAGCACCGTACCATGTCTCATGCTTCCAGCAGGCACCAGTATGCCTCTACCGGGGCAAACCAGTCATATCCTACCACTGATCTGGACCCACCAAGGCCTGGAGTGGCCATCCTCTCCTTTTTCAGAATCATTTGAGTTCTGCCTCTATTGTGTGGAAATAGCAGAAGGTTCTAGATGTGTCATAATCTTTTTTTGTGGATTCAGATGCATTTTAGAGTTAAACTTTGGCAAAAGGAGATGTAGTCTGAAAAACCAATGTAATAAACATGAGCAACTTGCCATTTGAACTGATTCTCCTTGGCTTGAGAGTCAAAATATTGTATCTTGGCTTTCCAATTACTATTAGTGATAGTATTCTTACTAGTTCAAATTATTCAGTCGTTATTGTGGTTATTAATGTTTGCCTTCAAGAATTACATTGCATATTTAAAAATGCATGTACTAATATATTTGTTGGTTATTTATTTATTTATTTACTTATTATTGTATTTAGAAATTGCACATATCTCTCACATAGTGACTCAAGGTGATGAATCCATACTGATTTCTATCATAGTGCCGATGGCACTGATACTAATAGTCTCTGTGAGTTTTGATTCTTGATCCTATTTCAAGATCCTTAATCCTATTTAAGAATATTTCCCAAGAATTAATCCATTAATCTGTTTGGAGAAATTTAGCCCTGTATTAGTTATACTGAGAAATATTCCTCATTGGCTTGGTTGGTAAGAGAAAATAACCCAATTAAGTCTGAAATGGAGAAGCTTCCTCTTTCTTCCTTCTGTTGTTTCTGTTCATGGATTCTAAGCACCCAGAAGATAACTCATGCTGTACTACTATTCTGTAGAAAGCAATGAATACAACAGAGCTGAATCTGAACTGTATTTTACAGCATCCTAATAGGTATTTTAGTTCCTCTATCTAGTAATCTCTTGTTAAGTGAGATTTGGTATACCATTCTTTGAAAGAAGGATCAGTTAAAAATGATGTTGTGGATTCAAATCATATTCCCTCATGAAAGAAAAGACTCCTGGCCATGTACAGAAAAATCAGACTGCCAGACCTTCAATCTGGTTTTTTTTAAATGAAAGAAATCCAGAGAAATCTGTGTGGATCAGTGCTGAAAAGAGTGGAGGCTTATCATATCCTACAAAATTATTTCCAAATATGAAAAACCCTAAAAAAAATAAAAAAAAAGTTGAGGTAACAGGACTAGAATTTTTTTTACTTCAAGAAATTACTAATTCTTAGGAAAAAAAAGTTCTTTTTAATTTTTCTGTACAAATTATGAAATTGTGTAGTTAACCTGAAACTTTTATTCATAGCTTGGTCATGTAAATATTCTATTTATCTTGCCACATATATAATTAACTTTGGTTTTGTTTATCTCCAGGGAGATTGATCAATCTCCCAAGTTGGGAAGGAAATGCTAAAACATTTAGTAATATGCTTCTATGCTACTTAGGTAAAAGGCTAAACAATTAAAATTATTTGGGTTTTTTCCCAAATTGTCAGAAAAACAACACAGCATATGACAACATAGCACATGACAGTCCTATCTGTCATACTGAATAGAAAGCCACATGAGTATATATCCCTGCATATAGAAGACATAGGTGGTGGCCAGCAGCGGGATTCACTTACCTTCACCACCAGTTTGCAAATGTGAATGTTCATGTGCCACCTTCTGCACATGCGTACAGCCTTCTGCGTATGTGCAGAAGGTCACGCATTATGTCAAGGCAGCTGGGCGGAGTCTCCCCAGCCGCCACTAATGGTTTGCCCGAACTGGAGAGAACCGGCTGAATACCACCTCTGGTGGTGGTAGTCGAAACTACCAAGCTGCTAGTAATGATATATTCACATCCTGAAAAATATCAGTTGGTATTTGGGAAAATATTTGTAGACACCTCATGTCCTTTACCTGGGTAAAAAACACCCAACTTGCTGATTCAGTAAGATATTAAAAAATAACTCAAGAGGTTTCCACTCTAATTAACTGAATAAATTCAGTTCTAAAATGAAAGTAATCTACCTGTTGAATTTTCTACAATCCAAATTCTTTTTTGAATAAACCTTGCTAAAGAATATTTGTTGATTATCTTATGTTTAGTCCCAAGAGTCTGATGTTACCACATAATATTTCAGAGGGTTTTTTTTGGGGGGGGGGCGGAGTAGGTGAGAGGTGCTGTGTGTGTGGAATGGCACTGGTTTTGAACATGCTGCATCATTGTAGTAATATTAGGAAAAAGGAATGGATAAAACAAATGATCTAAACTATGATGACAAAAGATATGGTTAACTGAATAGAACCTTGAAATATGCCCTTTCTGCTATATCATTTTGTTGCATGATTCACTTGTAAAATCTATTGTTTTACATTCAATTACTGTCTCTTTCTATTCCCAGGTACTTAGCATACAGAAGGCAGCAAATTCAGGCTGCAGTATTATCCTGTAAAATGCAATCAGAGCAACAGTATCTGAGGCTGAACTGTAAATATCTTCCAGCATGCTTATACTCTAGAACCTCTGGGTCACAAATGCTTCTGACCAAAACCAAATTGGGTTCCAATCAAAAAATTTACAATTTTTTTTTTCACAGCCGATTTCCCTTTTTGCACCATTTTTTTTGTAAGTGCCAAATTTCCAAAATTAGGTTCGGGTCATGAACAAATTGGTTTGTGACCAAAGTTATGGAACGAATTATGGTTGTGACCAGAGGTTCTACTATACATAGTTTTGTTCATCTATTAATCTCTTGTTTGAAATTGATACTTTCTTATAGAACATAACAATATGTTAAGTCTGGTAGATTTTAATTGTGTACAATATGAATTTTTACACCTTGGCCCAGATTCCAACAGATTCAGAGCAAGTTGATTCTGAGAATAGAACCATGAACCTAGAAATGAAATAGGATAATGAAATATTTTGAGTATCTCTATACAAAAGAAAGGCCAGAACAATTCAGCTGGTTGTAGGTTGAATATCAGAATTCCAGAGTGGTCTGCCAACTTCTTATTTTTTAGTTGAAAGGTCGAAGGAGTGGTTACAGTAGTGTTGTTTTAATATTAAACTGGAGCCTCTAGTTATCAGTTTGAAATTTAGTAAATAAAAGCTTATGAATTCATTAGATATCAACAAATTCTGTCTTCAATGTATTTTTTTCCTTCCCCAAAACAGGATTTCATCATACAGCATATTTACATATTGACTGAAACTATTCCACAGCTATTTACTTATAATAGACATAGGCACCAGGATGAACCACCTTGACGTCATGTGTATTGCGATGACACGAGATCAGGTAAATTTATATCAGTCACATGCTATAATTCATGACATTGCTTGATGATACAATGGTGTGTATATCCTCATTTGCTCCCTGAAATTCTTTATGATAGAAGAAAATGTCAGAAAACTTTGAAATGTATATATACATATAAATAAAATATCTTAAATAAATAAAATGTTCCATTTTGTTTTCATAGCATAAATGGTTACATATTAAACTAACTTATATAATTCAAAAACATATTAAAAGAAGAATACTAATGTGAAATATCTGTCCCATCTTTATCTCTAAAGTGCCATTCCACAATAATAATTTTAAATAATGGAAATGGATGTAAGAAATGTGTAATGGAAAGAGAACGATATCTTTGTGACAGATCTCCTTTCAGTTTCTCTTGTGTGAGTATGCTAAGTGCATAGAAAATGACCACCAAGCCAGAATCCTTTCAATATATTGTAAGTGTTTTAAACAATGACAATGGGTAAAAATGGGTTATTAATTAGAAAATGTAAAAAGTACTGTGATTCAGGGACATAGCCTTCACACTTCACACATACAGAAAGTCCTAGGTTCTTGCAGTCACAGAAGGAAATTACAATCTAGAACTCTGAAGAAGTGATCCTAGATAATATATACAAAGCTGGACTAATATCTGGCACACTTAAAAGAGCTTTATTTTTTCCCAATGTTTCATACAGATTCTAGGTACAACTGTAGTTCAGAAAGTTGAATAGTGTCATGATTGGGGGAAAAACAGCACAAGGAATGTAGGATAA
>JAPKID020005674.1:0-11007 GCA_026931265.2 Tropidonophis doriae | reverse complement strand
GATATGAGATCTAGGATTCTTTGTGGGGGGTTGGGGTGGGTGGGAGGGCAGTACTAAAGAAAAACCAGACATTAAACCCGAGATCCTCAGCTGCTTTGGAGATGTACCTCAGAGGAAGAAACATTTCTCAACTCAAAGCAAAGACAGGGCTGGGATCTCCTGGATTTTGCATGGAAAGGGGAGGCTGCCACTACAAAGGCCTTGCTTCTTGGTCCTTACCTTCCTCCCCACATTTGAGGGATCTGGAAGACACCTCCAATTTGGACAGAGAATCTAAGAAGAGCCTATTGAAGAAAGTGAACCTTCAGATGGCAACCTCCCAAATCTATTATGTTTATTGTAGTTGCCTATGTTCTACTGTTAGCAAGTACTTTGGCTGTCTGAAATGAAATACCATGTATTTATTTTAAATGGTCAACAATTTTGAAAAACAAACAAACAAAAAACAAAGCCAATTCTTCATTTTCTATTTTATTTATTCAGGTGCTCATAGGGTGTGACAGTTCAGTCTCAGGCTCTTGGTGTTTTATTAGCAGCACCGTAAGGAATTTCCCTTTGGAAAATATGTATAAGCAACATAGCCTTCTTTCAACACAATAGCTATAATCTTGAGGTGTTTCTATTTTTCATTACAATTAACATTAGGCTTAAATCCATGCAGATTCTGCTTTTTACTTTTTTCTTCCCTGTTTCCCAATCTGTTGTCTAGCAAAACAGATTACTCACTCTTTCTGTCCTGTTTATAACTACAGAAGATAACAAAAATATCAGTCTACTCCCCATGATCTCTGTGATCATTGCCATTGATAACTATTAGGATAATACTTTCCTCTATTTTGAGGTAGACACTACTAGAAGAAAATACTACAAGAGTAGTACTGGCCTAATGGAGTCTCTCAGACTGGATAAGTGGTCACTTTATTTTCTTGAAGTAGTATTTTCCAAGTGAGAATGTTACAATAGTGATAGAGATATCTACAGATTTCCTCTTCTCCTTTACTTTGCTTCCATTATCCCTAATAATGATTTAGTTCTCACATACTAGTCATAGAGTGCAAAGTTACAGGTATTGCTAATATTTTTGGGTCAAGAAGGATACTTCATCACTGGACTCCTTTCTGTGGAAACTAGTTTTGTGGGTCATCTAAAACATAAGAAATATATTAACTATAATTCCAAATATTTTTCTTGTCAATTACGAGCATTTATAAGATTGCTTCTTGTCTCTTGAGACATTTAAGCATTTCCACAAATGAGGATTATATTGATTTTATTTTTCTGCTCCAGCCATTCAGATGAAAAATACAGTTTATTTATTACACATGTATACATATTACATTGAAGACTTGTAATGCTTGAGTGTTAACAACTAAAATTTTACACACACACACACACACACACACACACACACACACACACACACGTATATGTATATATAGAATTCTAGTTGTTAAAAAACTCAACCATTTCAAGTCTTCAATGATCCCGGGTTAACAAAACAAATTTTTGTTTCATGGATTTTAGTACTACTGTGCACAATAGATTTAGTACCAGTATCTACATTTCTTATTTGTAACCTTGAGTTACTAATATGTTAAATATGTTCTAATATTGAAATTGATTTGTGCTTTCACATGCATTCAGACATTAATGTTAAACTAAGATTACATATTTGCATTCAATTTCTTGTCAGAAATGTTATAGTTCTGAACCTGATACAAATATTGTTTAGAAAATAGTCATCTTGGGATAGGTGTGTGTGTGTGTTTATAATAAATTGGATGACATTGGGATTACTTTCTGCAAACAGCACTTTTATTTGCAGTAGCATCTTCAAAATACTATCTTTTCCTAAAAAGACAATAAATTATAGAGCTTTAAAACATGAGCCTTTGAAATGTTGCTTTCTAATAATAATGGGTTATAGGTTAGACGTTCATAAAACTATTGTGTGAAACATTTCTGGTTAACTGATTAAACATTGGTGTGCTTGTTTTAATAAAATTTTAAATGATGATTCGTAAGTTAGATTGTCTCTTTGTGATCCTGTATTTTACCTTATTTTTTATTTTTTTATGAAAAGCAGTTCTGCTAAATTCTAAGTTTCCAGTGAATAAATGCTGATAATATAAATGATAGCATCTTTCCTGTCTTTTCTTACATTGTGTGTAATGTCAGGTAGAGCCTGCAACAAACAAGCTTTTTGTATAGAAGCCAACTGGTTCATAATTACTATAGCCTACAATAATTACCAATACAATTTATCAGAAAGAAAGAAGAAAATAGTAGCAAGTGCATTTATTAAGAGAAATGGAATTTATAATATTTATAAAAATATAAAAAAACATTGAGACTAAGGAATCACTAAAATGGCATGTTAATATGCCAGTTAATCAGAGGTAGTATTTTATGTGAACTCGTGAACTCACTAACACAATCAGTGAACCAGAAGTATTGTTCAGTTACTTCCGTCTCATGACCTGATGAGCATTTTTTCTCTGGGATTGTTTCTGATTAACTGCATCTTTGAGTTCGAAGCTTAGTTCATGACATCAGTCACAGTATTAATTTCAACATGACTTTTGTTAGCTTCTTTTTTTCTAAACATTAAGGTATCCATTTTAATTTTTTCAATTATGCTTTCACTTTCAAACATGTACATCTATTTTTCTTATGTTTTCTTCGTTTAATACTCTATTATTTATCCTCCTTTAAATTCAGAGTTACATATGCCATGGCTGTCATCACATGATAGATATTGACATTTACTTGTATGTATTTAATAAACAAAATTCTTTTTAAGAAGTGGTTGCAAGTCTTCACTGAATCAATCAGGGTTATATCCCGTGTTCCAGAACATAGGCTAAATGTTGGTTTTTGTTTAAGGAAAGTTGAAGTAGTAGCAGAGGTGGGTTGCTCCCGGTTTCGATCTGGTTTGGGCGAACCGGTAGTAGCAGTGGTGGGAGGCTCCACCCACCTACTTGGACACTTCTGTGCATGTGCAGAAGCATTGAACACGAACATGCAAGCACACACGAACTGGTTTTTTAAAACTTGGCAACCCACTACTGGGTAGTAGTGTATTAATCAGCAAGGAAATAATGTTTTCTTTGCTTAATATATTAAACACGTATAATAAATAAATGGAATTAGTCCATACATACAATCCCAGCTATTTAAAGGAAGGATACAATGAAGTAATTCAGAATAAGACTTCCCAGCTTTTAATATTCTGTGCCAAATGTACAAATATGTATCCAAGGAAAACAATTGCTGAAATGAGAAGGTTGGGTTAGAAATAACAATGCCAAGAATAATCCACAGTAATGGAGATGTGAACTTATTTAACACAAGTGATAAAAAATAAAGATGTTACATTTGTTAAAATACTAGGTTACAGAACATCAAAAGAATATTATGAGAGAGCTAGGTAATATGCCGTCTCAGGTTGAACTGGAATATCAAATTCTAGTAAGGGGCAACAGCGATAGGTTTTACACTGTTCTGTTATATTATGCAGGCCAAGTTAGATCCTTTACTTTTAAAAGGAGATTTATCATACATTGCTCTGTGGGTAATATGCTAAATATCTGAATTGATAATATATTTGCAGTATTAGGTCCACATTAATGACTGTTGCAAACTATGCAAAATAATTACAAAATTGTGGTAGTAGCTTCCAAAAAATGCAATGCATACAATGCATTATTATGTTTAAAACATGATTATGAAGTGTACTTTCCTACATAGCATTATTAAGTACAGAACAGACTTTAGAAAGGTTTTTCTTTTCCCCAATCTATTGCACTATAATTGCAGGTTTCAATTACTGCTAGGTTTTTAAAAATTCTTAACTGTCTGTGAATGTACCATACGTGACCATTGGCTACAACTAATGCTCTGCCCGCAAATTCTTTCCTTTATCAGTCTAGAAGAAAAATAAGCAGTTGGCTTTTTAACCAAACTTATTTGTTCCCTAACTTTTCTTTCAGGAGCAGCCTAAATTGTGAATAGATTAGGAGGGGGGGGAATGACCCCCTCCTCAAGGTGTAGTGTACAATAGAAGCTGCCATCTTGACTTTTTTCACTCCTCCCTCCTGTGAACAACTTGGCCGCCATTCCTGAAATCAATATTGATTTCAATGGAAATGGAAAAGGAGAGAAATAATGAAAGAAATAAAAGTTCGGTGGAGGGGCATAAATCTACATAAACATAAGAATAGACTTTATATTTGTATGCCAACTTCCCTCTAGCAGCCAATTTCATGCATGGGACAATTTTAGCTCATATACCTTAACAACTCAACTCTGAGATTGGCCTCAAATCACCCTATCTCAGATTACTCACTCATTGGCTGAGAGTTGAGTAGATCTTAAACTCAAATATTTCTGATCTGATACTTGAACCAATAATGGCATTTATTGAAAAAATGTTGTAAGTCATACAAAGATATGAGGAAATAATCCTTTTATTAGAGTTCATTTTACCACAAGTTTTGAATGAAAAGTATGTATAGCTATTTTTCATACAGATGATTTAAAATGTCACAAATTAAAAACAGTAAACCAACGTGAACCGTTAGCATAATAATCAAGACCAGCAGATAAACCAAAACTAAAGAAAAAAGGAATTCAAATCGATTGTAAAGCCTAATCCAGTGTAATAGTGATTTGCATAACAATAAAACAACTTTTTAATGTGGAAAATTCCTTGTCAGTGCATTGATTTAACAAGTAGGACTCACTTAATTGCTTAATCAACAGATAAGGACATACAGTAGAAATAGCCTGCACTAGAGGTAGGGGTGTCTATCAGTTCTTCCCTTTACATCAGGGGTGTCAAACTCTTGGCCCATGGGTCGGATGCATCACACACTGGTCACACCACCGGTATAGCGAAGGGGGAAAAAGTTGTGATACATCACATGATGACAATGTGTCATCTGTGAGTTTGACACCCCTGCTTTACATCATCCCAGGAGGAGAAAATTGCTTCGTTTCCAGTTCCACTTCACTACTTTCATTAGCCTTAATCCTGTTTTTCAGATCTACAAACATTTCAAAAACTTTTTGGGGGAAATGGAAATTTATGTGAACATAACCAGAACTGAACCCTTGACTTACTGCACTTAAGACATGTGTTCTACCAGTAGGCTAATAATCTTCAACAGCTGGGCTGAGACTAATATGTAATCTGCTTTAAACATTGGCCAAGTAGAGGAACAAATGTCCCCAGTTTCTTCATAATCTTTTTTTTTTTAGTTTATACATTGTGGTAACCTACATATAACTTTCTTAATGTTGTCATCTGCACAAACCCAGCCAGCTGTGGTTCATTTAAGCAAGCTATGGCTTCATGTAATGCATGACTCATTTAAAAAGTGAGAGGGATTCCATTTTTAAAGGAATGAAAAATAAACAATTTTATTGATTTATAGCTTTGTGGCTATACGCCAGCTTCTCAAGTAAATCTATACTAGTATGTTTAAGAAACATAGGCTTAAAAGCAATAGGATTCAAGACTGTCATGCTTATGTCTAACTGATTTAATGGATCTCAGATAAGAACCACAAATGTTATTTACTTATTCTTTTAGTCAGTGTGTATGCTGACTCAGTCATGAAGGCAACTGTAGCCAGCTTATTTATAAGAATTAAACTAGCCATGGAAATAATGGCCTGCTCTCTAGGATTGTTGTAAGGTTATATGATAATGACTGTAATTCATATTGAAAGTATTATTATTATTATTATTATTATTATTATTATTATTATTATTATTATTTTATTATTATTACTAATTTGCCATAGACCCAGTCATTATTAATGCTGGAGTTACCCAAATAGGAGTGTTAAATTCTTATATTAAAGCAGACAACAGAACACATACAGAATGATGTAACCAACATTAATACAAAATGGCATATTGAATTTCCCAAAATACCACAGGAATATTGACAGTTCAACTAGCTTTTATTTGCACAAAGTGACAGAGTCACAGTAGATACAAGCATTACCCTTGAGTTCTTGGGGTGTGTCTGTTAAAAAATTGTTCAAAAATCCATGAAATCAATGACATTCAAAAATGGTTTATTTCCAGCACTCATAATTGCCAAGCGGAATTACTTAAGTAGCAATTGCTTAAGTAGACAAAACAACTTTGCCAGAATTGGGATAGCAGGAAAATTAAGAGTCTGACCTCACGATTAAGAAATCTAAAGCATTATACTGTATTGGGGAGTTGTTTAATTTGGGAGTAGATTAAAAGTCTTGATCGTAGTCCCCAATCTGAAACCCTTCCATTATTTTAAATTGCACCATTTTCCTATCCTTCAGCCGGTACAGTGGTTGGCTATTACAGCTAGGGATAATGGGAACTGTGGTTCAATTTTTATGGAACCATCAGACTGATGAAAGATTCTGGACTAGAAGGACTGTAATGTTCCATTTTTTGTTTGTTTGGGGGTGGGATGGTTAGAATAAGAAAAGGAACATAAATAGCAACAGCACTTAGATTTATATACCACTTCACAGAGCTTTACAGCCCTCTCTAAGCGGGTTACAGAGTCACCATATTGCCTCCAACAATTTGGGTCCCCATTTTACTGATCTCAGAAGGATGGAAGGCTGAGTCAACCTTGAGCCTGGTGAGATATGAACTGCCAAATTGCAGGCAGGCAGCAGGCAGCACAAGTAGCCTGCAGTACTGCACTCTAACCACTGCACCACCATGCCTCATAAATCCCTATTTATGGGGGAGGGAGATAGATTCCTAGCCTTACAAACCCTACAGTCTGAAATTCCTTTGAAATTTGGCTATTTTGATACCCAATAGCCACATTGTGATATAAGATGGTGGAGGATCATGTGACCTATAGTTTGGCGGCATCTGGATCAGAGGTGGATTTTTCCCAGTTCGGCAGAACAGGTAGTGGAATTCAGGCCTGGGTTGCAGAACCGGCAGCGATCCAGGCCTGCCACACCCCCAAAACGGTTGCCTCGCCACCACTTGGCCGCCATCATTTTAGTTTTTAGTTACTGTGAGTGGGCAGTTCACTGTAAATTGTTCTGCGCATGCATGAAAAGCAATTTACATTGAACAGCGCACACATGTGCAGCACACATGTTGCGTGCAGGTTGCAAACAGGTAGTAAAACTGGAAGCAACCCACTCCTGATCTAGATTAACCGAAAGGTAAATCTAAATCTAGTTGAGGATTGGAAATTGAGACACGATTCTTAAAACTGATTTGAAAATTCTGCCATTTAAACTAGCAAAACTTCCACATTAGGTATGGCGGGAATAAAAATACATATTACATGAAGGAAAAAACCTACAATGCAGTTATAGTATACTTTGCTAAACTAAGCCAGTTCAGTCATGTTTTAGGCAAAACGAGAAAACACAAAACACATTTTGAAAATAATCTATAAATAAATCTGGGATCTTGCAGGTCCATCTTGAAAGTGAAAGGATATATTGCTTGGATGATCTGAAAAATAGTATAGTTGGTTTTTTAGGTACACATCACACTTATGCAGCAACATAAGGAGGAGGTGGAGCATCTTTCCCTGGGCCATTTGCAGAGTCATCATAAGATGGCAACAGCACCTGAGCAAAAGAAAGTTGGTTTTGAAAATTGTAGGATTAAAACAGGCGCAGGGGCTCAGGGGCTAAAACACTGAGTTTATTGATTAGAAAGGTCAGCAGTTTGGCGGCTTGAATCCCTAGTGCCGTGTAATGGAGTGAGCTCCCGTTACTTATCCCAGCTTCTGACAACCTACCAGTTCGAAGCATGTAAAAAATGCAAGTAGAAAAATAGGAACCACCTTTGGAGGGAAGGGAACAGTGTTCCGTGCACCTTCAGTGTTTAGTCATGTTAGCCATATGACCACGGAGACGTCTTTGAACTGTCCTGGCTCTTTGTCTTAGAAATGGAGATGAGCACCTCCCCCAAGAGTTGGGAATGACTAGCACCTGTGCGAGGGGAACCTTTACCTTACCTTTACCTTTAGGATTAAAACAGCGATGTTCAACCTTGTAACTTTAAGATATGTGAACTTCAGCTCCCATAATTCCCCAGCCAGCAGTAATCTTTGTCCTACAACCATTCACTTAGTGACCATTCAAATTTACAATGGCACTGAAAAAAGTGACCCAAAGCTGCTTTTTTGAAGCGAAATGTTTTCAAAGAAAAAACAGGAAGTCCAGTTGTCTCCTGAAAAAGCACCTTAGAGGGCAACCATGACTTGGATGACTGAGAATCTCCATAGGCACTGCAAAAAGCTACTTACAGCCAGTTCTCACACTTATAACCACTGCAGCATCTCTAGGGTCATGTGCTCAAAATCCAGGTACTGGCATGTATTAATGATGGTTGAAGCATTCTGGGTCATGTGATCACCAAATGGTTTCCGACAAGCCAAATCAATGAGAATAGCTGGTTTGGTTTAACAACCACAGTGATTAATTTAACAACTATGGCCAAAAAAGAGGTTCTAAAATTAGGCGTTCGGTTGAAGATACTCCGAAATGGGAGGAGTTGTAATAAAACGGTTTACAAACTATTACTTTTTTAAATGCCTCCTAAAACAGATCTCACACTTTCAGAATTTTTGAAAGAAATAGGACAAAGAAGAGGTATTTTCTACATTGTCATTGGCAACTGTGGTTTTAGTTGATACATGCATAACTTTGGAGCCATGGAACCAAAAACTGATTTGCAGCATCGTTCATTAATAAAATAAGACTCAATGGAACAATTCCAAAATGGAAATGGATTAAGAACAAGCTATTTCAAATTACAGCAAACAGCAATCCCTATAGGAATTAGGGATACATATGTTTTGACCAATGAATTTGGCTCAAATAAAACTCCACACATTGGTTATGGATTTCTTTTCTTTTGTTAACTCACAGAAAACATTCTTTTTACACCAGCACATCTGTAACAAGCATTTAGGAGCAGCAGGAAATAGGATTATTCCTCATTTAAAATTGTCACAATGAAAACATGGAAAGGCAAATCATTGGATTTGCCTCTCCTTAACTTAGCACTGGTTAACTCCAGCCTTTCCAGTGCTAATGATAACACTATTCGAGATAGCAAACATGCAAGTTAACGATACTATGGTGTATCATCAGTATGCTGATAATATTCAATTATGTATCTCCAACCCCAGTGAATTAAACAACGCTGTTAATTTCCCATCTCTGTGTCTGGAGGCTGTGTGGGTCTGGATGGGAGACAGCAGGCTTTGTCTAAACCCTGGCAAGATTGAGTGGCTTTGGGTTTTAGGACCTTCTGCACCTGGGACTTTACCATCTTTGGTACTGGATGAAATTGCAGCTGGTATATAATCCTGTGGCCCTTCTGAACTCATGACACCTGCTCAAGCAGCACATGACAGTTATGAATAGGAGTACTTTTGCACACCTTCGTATTCAGTGCCAGTTTCACCCTTTCTTGGATCATGAAGCTCTACGCATAGTTACTCCTGCCTTGGTTACCTCTAGAATGGACTATTGTAATGCCTTCTCCATGGGACTGCCCTTGAAGAGAGACTGCAAGCTTCAGTTGGTGCAAAATGTGATGGCGTGGGCAGTTGCATGTGCCCCTAGAACAGCACATGTTATACTCCTGTATTTGTTTCCAGGTTCAATCAAGGGTATTCCTTTGGATCCTTAAAACCCTATATGGCATGAGACTAGGTTATTTGAGGAACCACCTCTCCTGGGTTACATCTATCCATCCCATTAGGTCCAGCAGAAGAAATATGTTACAGAGCCCATCTGCTACACTTTTCCCTTTGATGGAACAGATTTAACAGATTAACAGAGTTGGAAGGGACCTTGTAGGTTATCTACTCCAATCCCCCACCCAAGCAGGAGACCTTACACCACGGGTGAAATTCAGCAGGTTCTGACAGGTTCTGGAGAACCGGTAGCACAAATTTTGAGTAGTTCAGAAAATACCACCTCTGGCTGGCACCAGGGTGGGGTGAGAATAGAGATTTTGCAGTATCCTTCTCCTGCCACACCCACCAAGCCATACCCACAGATCTGAAATTTCACCTCTGCCTTACACCATTTTTGACAGATGGCAGTCCAGTCTCGCCTTGAAAGCTCCCCCAACTTCTGAAAGCAAGCTGTTCCATTGTTTAATTGTTCTCACTGTTAGAAAATTTCCCCTTATTTCCAGGTTGAATCTCTCCTTGTTCAGTTTCCACCCTTTGTCTGGCCTTCAGGTGCTTTGGAAAATAGGTTGACCCCCTCCTCTCCTGCCCCTCAAATATTGGAACACTGCTATTATATCTCCCCTGGTCCTTCTCTTCACTACACTAGCCATGCCCAGGTCCTGTAACAGTTCTTCATATGGTTTAGCCTCCAGTCCCCTAACCATCTTGGTTGCTCTTCTCTGCACTCTTTCTAGAGTCTCAACGTCTTTTTTATAGTATGATGACCAAAACTGGATGCAGTACTAAAGCTTTTTAGAGTGGTGTCATTGGAACCCAGGATATCTTTTCTGCTGCGACTCCTATCCTCTGGAACACCATTCTCTCTGAGGTGAAATTAGTTCCAATTCTATTAGCCTTCCAAAAATCCATTAAGGTTTGGAGAAATGCAAACCTCCTGTTCCTCCTTGATCTCTCAGCAGCTTTTAAAACTCTAAATTGTGTTAGATATCTGGGCCACTTCTGAGCAATTGGAGTGGTGGGCATTGCTCTGCAGTGGTTCTCATTGTTCCTAAAGGGGCACTGACATTCAGGGTTGGTGGTGACAAGAGATCTGCCCAGCTACTTCTACACTTTGAATGCCTTAAAGATCTTTCCTCTCCTTAAGCTATCTAAAACTGTGGTTTTTTTTCATCAGCTGCATCCTGTTGGCAGAGATTTGGTCAGTTTGTCCATTTTGGGCTTCAGCAAAATTGTGAAGTTCTATCTGTTCTGTGCTATGCAGTAGCAACAGCAATAGCACTTAGATTTATATACCACTTAACAGTGGTAGG
>JAPKID020005672.1:0-11007 GCA_026931265.2 Tropidonophis doriae | reverse complement strand
AAGGTCATTAATGAGGGGGGCTTTATTCACCATGGACCTGGCGTTACAGGTCCTGCATATAAACACACAAGTATAACTAAATGAGCCAGGGTGGCACAGTGGTTAGAGTGCAGTACTACAGCTATTTCTGCTGACTGTCAGCTGCCTGCAATTTGACAGTTCAAATCTCACTAAGTTCAAGGTTGACTCAGCCTGCCATCCTTCCAAGGTGGGTAAAATAAGGACCCAGATGGGGACTCTATAATACCACTTGGACAGGTCTGTAAAATACTGTAAAGCGGTATATAAGTCTAAGTGCTATTGCTAAATAGCTCACATCATTCAAAACCAATAAATCTGTTATTTGAACTCAAAATCTCCAGAAAAATAGAGCAAAATAGATATTTTGTCAAAAGTTTATTTCAATTTCATGTCATTTTACAGGTTTTTTTAATAGTTTCAAAGTAATATTTTGTAAATGATGACTCTATCAAACTGCTTAAGATAAATATATAATTATTTCCTATATGCTTGTTTCCATCAGCTAACAGTTTAGGCTACGGAAAAGAAGAATCAAAACACCTTCGCTAAAAAAAAGTTGTACAAATTAAAATAACTTTTATTGTGATTTTTATTTTTATTTTTTTTGCTTTTCACAAAATCAACTTTAAATCATTCCATAAAGTCATTAAAATGGCATTGAACATTCTAATCCTTCATCTCTTTGACATTTAAGAGGTGGGTTCAAAGCTTTCACTGGCCTACTTTTTAACTCCCATAATAGAGGCATTATCCAGAATTTCTAGTCTCAGCTTTTCCATATCCAGCTCTTTTTCTTGTTTCTTCTTTTGTATTCCCATTTTGGTCATCTCAATTTTGTTGTCTTCCTTGCCTTCCAATGTATAATTCCTATATCAACTAAAAGCTTTTTTTAAGTGTTTTCATATAATCTAAAAAAAAAAAATCCATTGAAATCTGTATCTTTTCTGAGATTTTAGTTATTAATATGTCAATCCAGTTATAAAAAAAACCTCTTTAAGATAAGAAAAGATTATACTCAGCTTAGCTATTTTAATCCATCTTTTCTGTCTGGTCTTTTAGTTCCCAGGTTCACTTCCAATTCTCACAAGCTTGTTTGCTGGTGACAGGGGATCAAGCTTTCTCTAATGCTGCCTCTGTACTTTGGAACTCTTTCTCTCTGAGAAGCAAAAAAGGCCTGATGTCTTTTAAGGAATTATGTACTAAGTAAGATAGCTTCTGCTTGATCTAGAGAAAAGCATTTGAAAAGAAAGATTACAGGGGGGGAAAGGATTTTATAAAAACCCTGCTTGTTGCGTAAAATCCCTTTTTCAGCCCATTTGTCACAGTTCAGATGCACAAATAAACACCTTCCCTCCTTCCTTCCTTCCCTCCCTCCCTCTCTCCCTCTCTTCTTCTCTGTTAGGAAAGATGTGATTGAAATAGATTTAATACTTTACAGCTCCATTTCTTTAATTTAAACCTTTTTCTCATTAAAGCCATTCATACAGTGATTTCTAACTGCCTAGATTGCTATCTAATCAGCTAGGACAGCTCTGTCAAGGCTCAGAAACTGCAACACTCTACAATGGCATGTGTCAGCCATCATTACTTTTGGGCATGCTAGGATTTTGGGGGGCATTCAGGATTTTTTTTCCTTATAAGACACTGGCCTTCAAACTTAGAACACTATGGTTGCTTTAAAACATGCAACATTGCAGCTATTGCACTTCACCCAGTATCTATGCAAAGTACACTGAAACTAAAGCAATGGACATGTAGGGGACAGAAATAGAATAAAAGAGAGCATATTCTTGTATATTAAATAAATTATAAGAAAAAATTGTGATAATTTAGATCATTAATACAATTTAGTTTAGTTTAGTTTATTAAATTTATACCTCGCACCCATCTCCCCGAAGGGACTCGGGGCGGCGAACAGGGAATCAATAAAAGACATAAAAACATATACAAAAACATTTTAAAATTAAATAAAATAAACTTTAACCCTGTACTAAAACCCTGGTTTAAAATACCCAATTAAAATTTATCTGGGGAAATGAGGCAGAGTGGGGTTAGGCCAGGCCAGCCTGATGAAAAAAATGAGTTTTTAGTCTCTGGCAGAACAGGCGAAGGTCAGTGATAGCGCGTATGTCTGAGGGGACGTTGTTCCAGAGGGTGGGGCCCATCACAGAGAAGGCTCTCCCCCTTGGCGTCGCCAGCCGGCATTGCCTAGCTGACGGTACCAGGAGGAGGCCCTCTCTGTGTGAGCGAATAGGTCTTAGGGATGTATGGGGCAGGAGCCGGTCACGAAGATAGCTAGTCATGCCAGCCACATGACCATGGAGATGTCTTTGGACAGCGCTGGCTCTTCGGCTTTGATTCGGAGATGAGCATTGCTCCCTAGAGATGGGAACAACTAGTACATATGTGCAAGGGGGACCTTTATCTTTTACCTTTAATACACTTAACAACTATGGTAAGAAAGGTCATAAAATGGGGTGAATGTCTCCCTTAAGAAAATAAATTTTGGGTTCAATTGTGATCGTAAGGACTAATTGTACTGATCTGACTGCAGAGACTAGAATGGTAATTCAAAACATTTGATTGACATCATATGGAATCTTATAGTAATCTTAGTGAAATTACGTCCTTATAAAAGTTTGTGGAAAGTTTGCTATATCAGTGGTATTTTTTTTCCAACCTGCAGTTAATGCTCATTGTGATTGGTGCTATCGTAGTCGTCTCTTTCATGGAACCTTACATCTTCCTGGCCTCTGTACCTGTGATAGGAGCCTTCGTTATGTTAAGGGCATACTTCCTGCACACATCTCAACAGCTAAAACAACTGGAGTCCGAAGGTAAGATCTAATATAGTTACAAATAAAATCAAAATATATTTTCTCTGTTGTTTTCATCCAACTCCTATTTTAAGATCTCATCTACCTGAATAATGTTTTCTACAAATATTCAATGCTTGTCTGGATGCTGATATTGAAGACTAAGAAATGCTAAATTTGAGGATGAAAGAAAGAGAACCATAAACATAATTACAGTACAACCGAGATAGAAATAAATTTGGTATATTTATCTGTTTATAGAAAGTTTACATTAGTAAAGGATTACTGTCTCACATAGAACACTTAGCAACTTACAATTGTATAATTTCAAATAGATAATAATATAAAAACAAATAGATTAAAAACAGTATTATCACAGACTATGGTATCGAAACAATATATAACTGCCAGAGGATTACATACGATTTTTAGTGTTCCGTGAAATGATGCAACTAGTAAAGAATCTATGTGATGGAAACACAAGTATTAGTTATGTTTGAATCTTTATGCAATTTGTTTTTAAAGAAATAATAAACATGTATTATTTTTATTTTCATGTTTGCATTCCTTATAGCTAGAAGTCCAATTTTCACACATCTTGTTACCAGCTTGAAGGGACTGTGGACATTGAGAGCGTATGGAAGGCAACCATATTTTGAAACGTTATTCCATAAAGCTCTAAATTTGCATACAGCGAATTGGTTCCTATATTTGTCTACATTACGTTGGTTCCAGATGAGAATAGAAATGATTTTTGTAATCTTCTTCATCATTGTGACCTTTGTTTCTATTTTTACAACAGGTATATATCTATCTATCTATATATATATCTTTGCTTTTATATTAAAGAGATAGAGTAAGACATGTTACGTGTATAAAAATATATGCAGATTTAAATGATTAATGGACATTATATACTGATAGTTTAATCAATGATAAATTTAATCAAAAATGACAAATGAATGTATTTACCGGTATTTATTTTACTTGTTTATATAGAATAGCTACGGCTGCCTATATTGCATACATAAACAGTGTACAAAAACCAATATCATGAAATATTTATCAAGGGGACACCAAAACAAAATTAAAATAATCACAATATAGGTCATCCTTGACTTACAACCACAAGAGCCCCAAATTTCTGTTGTTAAGTGAGTCATTTGTTCAGTGAGTTTTGCCCCACTTTACGGCCTTTCTTGACTCATTTGTTAAGTGAATCATTGCAGTTGATAAGTTAGCAACTTGATTGCTAAGTGAAGGTAGCTTCCCCATTGGTTTTGCTTGTCAGAAGATGGCAGAAGGTGATCACATGACCTTGGGGCACAGCAACTGTGATCAGAACCATTTGCCCAGCATCTGAATTTTGATCATATGATCAGGGGGATACTACAAAGGTCATAACTGTGAAAAATGGGCATAAGTCTCTTTTTTCAGGACCATTGTAACGTTGAATGGTCACTAAACAAACCGTTATAAGTCGAGGACTACCTGTATAATAACTGAGGCAGCATATAACAAACCCATGATGCAATCCAGAACTCTTAATTGACTCATCTGACATCTCAGTACAGCACGAGGGTGAAGAGTTACGTCTTCACGGACTTCCAGAAGGCCAGAAATATCAGAGCCTGGCATATTTTGGGGTAGTGGAGGCTGTTCCATGAGACAGCAGTTGTTACCAATGAGATACTTAATATTTGCTGACCATGGGCATCTGAATCTGTTATTGCTAATTTCCCATTGCAAGAGTGATTGCCCTAAATTTAAGGACCGTGTCAAGTACCCTAACTATGCCTGCTTCATAATAAGTGACCCGATACTATCATACAAAAAGCAGTGATTTATTAACAGCTTCATCAGGCATTCCTCATTAGGCATTTCTTGTTTGCAGCCATCTTATTTGCTTTCTTTATCTGCTTCTGAACTTTGCCCGCATTACTGTCTTCCCTTCAGCCTTCATCATAAATCACACAGCCAATGAGAGATGGTAGTTTAGACATGCACATTCACTGCCCTAATGAGCTGATATCACTCCTCTTTCTCCCTATGCAGATTTACCCATGTATGAAGGTGCGCATGAGTTTTATATGTGTGTATAATTGCAAGCTAGCACATATGCACGCTATGTTTTATGCTGGGATTTTATACATGTTTCTTTACTGATAGGTAGTGGGGAAGGAAGAGTCGGCATTATTCTTACATTAGCCATGAACATTATGGGAACCTTGCAATGGGCTGTTAACACAAGCATCGATGTAGACAGTTTGGTAAGAACCATTTATTTGAAAGTAAATATTTTAATAAAAAATATAATAATAATTAAATAAAAGAAAAAAGAAAGTAAACATTTTATATTAATTTAGCAAGCTTATAAAATATCTTACATTGTAAAATATGCATTTGATGTTAATTTGATAATTGAAGATTTATGTATTGATATATTGATTTGTAAAATCACATATTTTATTTACATTTGCTTTTTCATCATTGCATATATTGTTTTCAGCACATCCTAAGTCTTCTGTACCTTTTATTTTTACAGACATCACTGTGCAAATTGCATAGTTGCAGTTAAAAGAACTGCTGGAAAATATTAATTTTCATGTCAGGGATCTGTTTCAATTTGGAAAGCTTCATATTTATTTATTTATTTAATATACCTCCGTAAGCATGTAATAGATGCCTAGCAGCTAATACACAAAATTGCATTGTTGTTTTTAACTGTGGTCAGCTGTTTAGAGTCATTTGGGCGGCCATACAACTTGAATAAATAAATAACAAAACAATAAAACATAATTAATTAAAACTCAGAATGTAACAATAATCGATCTATCAAACCAATATTTAAAGCACTACAAGGCTGGTGAAGTCAGGAAATAAAAATCACATGTATTTCTGGAATGATCTTCCTCCTTATTATGGGGTAGAACCATGATGGCAAACCTATTATGAAGCTCCCAAGAGAAAACCCCAATTAATTTACGGATCAAGATAAAGTTCAAAAAACATCCATTTATTAAGATTAACATCTTTGCTGAACCTCTGGTGTAGCCAGGACTGAAAGTTATTTGATGGCTTCTGAACTTTACCCCCCTATGTCCCCTCCCCTCTGCCTGTCATAAATCACGTTCCCCAATTAGCATTGAAAGAAAATTTATGCATGCGCAATCACAGGTCATCCTGAGATTCCTTTTCTTACCACAGGAATGTCAAGAATTTTCATTTCATTAGGGCAGCCTGATAATCGTCATGGCAACGCAGGATTGTTGACATCCGGCTCCCCTCACTTCCTGACAGCAACCTATGGGAAACAAAACAATTTGAATACAGGTGTATAACTTAGGGATGCATTCCCCCCCGGGGGTGCCACAGGTGGCACTTGAAGCCATTTCTGAGGGCACGTGAGACGTTACCCTGTCAGCTCCAGCACACATGAGCATGCTGGCCAGCTGATTTTCAGCCTTGATTTTTGGCAATTTTTTGCCTTCCTGAAGCCTCCAAAGGAAGAAAAATGCCCCATGGGCAACCTGGAAGTCCCTTACTGAACTTCCAGTTTGTGTGTTGGGCCTTTTTTTGCCCTTCCCAGGTTCCTAGAAAGCTTCTGGGGCTTTGGGAGGGCAAAAAAATGGACCACCAGGCCCATCGGAAGTCAGAAAACGGGCTGTTTCCGGCCTCCAGGAGTGTGGGGGAGGCCATTTTTGTCCTTCCCAGGCTCCAAAAAAGCTGTGCACACATGCATGGGGCAACAGGGGGTGTCAAGCATGCATGCTCAGGGAGCATGGCATGGGAGGCATTAAATTATGGGGTGGACACATGAGCACGCGCAATAGCATGAGTGTGGGTGCTTTAGGCACCTGACGCGAAAAAGGTTCGCCATCAGTGGGGTAGAATAACCGAATCTTGAAGGCCTATCTACAGAGGAGGACAGAAATGGGCTTCAAGATGGAATGCAAGGATGGTGACATGAATACCAGCTTAGCCCTTAAAGGGAAGAGAGAGCATGAGAGATGCTGAGAATTGCCTTGCTTTGTACGAGGGCAAGAGAAAAATTCTATCAGCTTTTCAAGGTTCCACGGTGCCACTCTTCCTTCTGGACTCGCTTCCTTAACTTGCCTACCTTAAAGGGTTGGTGCTTTCTAAAGCAATTCTGTAATCAGCTTACTCTTAATTTTTTTTCCTCACACATATCATCTGCCCTGAACTAAGACATCTTTTCTGTAACAGGCAGGGCTCCTTCCTGTGGATCTGTCAGATTTGCTTGACCTTCCTTCAGAAAGGAAATCCTCCTAGCTTCTATCAAAGCCTACCTGAACGATTTTGGCCCTGCCGCTTATGAGAAACCACTAAAGTAGATGCTCACTTCAAAGTCAGCTACTCCATAGAATAGAGGTGATTGTATAAAAACAGACCCTTAGACTTTCACCTCACAAAACTGAAGGACTAGTAAAAAAATAATAATAATAATCCAAGAGCATATTGGATCAGTCAATTCCACTTGGAAGAAACAGCTCTGAAGGTCCCAGGGAACCAAACCATGTAAGATTAGTAAATTAAACCAATATTTTAAATGTACAGTATCTGGAAGCCAATGCAGAGGCTGCAACACAGGAATCATATACCTGCAATAACCCTTACCTGCCAAAAAAAACCTGACCACTGCACTGATGCACAGAGAAATGGCTTTCTCAGTGGAATAAACTAATAAATACTTCTGTAGACCTCCATTGCAGCCATGTGATCAACACTACACAATTAGAACTATGTAACTATGACCTGTTTGTCACTACTCTGTTGTTGTCATCCATTGCATTTAATCATTCTGAACATACAATCCATTCCCCTATATTTGCAGAACTTCTAAGAGAAAGAAATAATTGTTTTGGACTTCTACTCAGTTCTCTGTGATATATGAGCTTCAGCTTCACCTGGCCCCACAGGGGTAATATGTTGATTGTGGCTAGATAGCAAGTGCTGCATTTTGTACTGAAAACCATTAATTAGTGGTATTTAAATCCAACCTGCTCTTTTCACATTCCATTGCATAAGGAACGGACTATCAAAAAAGTAACTAGCTAACCACAATTTTTCCTCTATTTCCCCACCATGAATAGATTCTTTCTCATAAAATGTACTTTATGATGTACATGAGAATTGCTCATATTGTTTTCTTAGAATTAACAGGTCAGCGTAATAACTGTGTTTTAAGTAAGTATCATTGCTGTTGAATTAAATACAGTACAAATATGCCATCCACATGTTTTAACTCTATTATCAATGAATAAAAGCCGTTAATGCTTTACTTGATATTAATATTCTACTTTCAATATTAATGTTAATAAAATTTAAAGCTTCATGGGGACTTTCAGGTTTTGTTTAAAAAACAGATGCAATATATTTTATAATATCCCCATTTTCTAATATATAGTGTAATATAGTACTTTATGTTCCTTTATGATCCTCTAGATTTGATATACTTTTAGTTATATTTCATTCTATGTATTTTAGTTTTTTTATAGATTCAAATAATTCAATAGTTTATTTAATATTTAATTGAATTGAATTTTAATTCAAATAATTAAAAATAAGTTTAAAAAGCTGTTTCAGACAAGTGCAAACACCTTTGGAATTACTTTGAAATGCTACATATTTCTAGTAATTTGAATAAAAAATTCAGATCTCTCTTTCAGCAATGATTCTTTCCATGTGATGGTGTAGGTTCTGATACTGCTGGTTTATCTATGAAGAAAGACAAGGATATACCAGAATATACGTAGTTTATGCATCATTATTGGAAATGCAACATTTCTAAAAATTACAGCAATCATTTGGATTATTTTAAACAAATGTACAGTAAAAAAACAGTTACACCTTAAATTTTCTTACATTATGCATGCATTCTATACTATATGATGAAATGCACTTGTTATTTGTATATGTTGAAAAATACTTTTTCTTTGGTCCCCAATTAATTATTTTCCCTTCTTCAAATATTTTTTGCTAATTGGAAAGGAGTGTGGGATCTCTGTGTTCTGGCATTTCAGCAGTGTTGCGGAGTGCTACTTGAGGGCTGAGATGCTTAAAAAGATTTTTAACAATTGCAGCACAACTGAAAGTGGTGAAGGACGAGGTGGAGAGTAGCAGTTGAAGGAAGAGATGCTGTGGCTCCATTTCCCCACTATAGGAAACTCCTGTTGCTAATTCTAAGCTTCAGGTCCTGTATAGCATTGCTAGTTTTGAGTCTTTCTAGCTCAGGATAAAAGATAGGGGAGAAATCTAGAGGTTTTTACACTTTTCTTCTCTAGCACTAAATTTACCAAATTCCAAAGTGCCAAGGTGATTGGGTGGACAATGGCTTTCACTTTCCATAGCATCTCCAAGCAAGGATATGAAGATCATCACTGAGTTAGGAAGTAAAATGGCGGTAGTGTTAGGCTAGCTAAGTGGACTACAAAAATGAGGCTCACCACTAAATTAGTGCAAAGAAATATAGAGTTACTACATAGCTTTTTGCTATCATCTAATGACCATCCATACCATGGCATCCGGGATTTGGGGCTCTAAACAGTGTGGAAGTGCTTTATTTTCAGTAACCAAGAATTCCAAAGGACTGGAAGATATCATTAAAGAAGGAACTGGCTTGAGAAGAAAAAAATGTCAGTTCTAATAGTCTGTACTCACAATTTGATTAACAAAATATAGAGATAAACGTATTAATATCTGATGTTCTCACTCATACTTTCTCTGTGATATCAGTCTATACATGTTTGACCAAGAGATATGTTAAAGAAAGCATAGTATTTAAGATAAATTTTCTCTGTTTTTTCAGATGCGGTCAGTGAGTAGAGTATTTAAATTCATTGATCTGCCAACCGAAGAATCCAAACCTTTACCGGCATCAAAAAATAAGGAGCTTTCTCATGCTGTCATCATTGAGAATGTGCATGTGAAGGAAGAAAACATCTGGCCCTCTGGTGGGCAAATGACAGTGACGAATCTTACTGCTAAATATGTAGATGGAGGATTGGCAGTGTTAGAAAATATTTCCTTTAAAATAGATTCAGGACAAAGGGTAAGGATATTTTAATTTAAACCCTATCCAACCAAAAACCATGAAACAGAAGATCCAACAATTTTGTTTAAAAAAAATGTTAATTTCTGAATTTGGTAATTTCACCAAATTTATGAATGCCAGTTCCTTCAATATTTTATGTTTATCAATATTTCAGGTGGGCCTTCTAGGAAGAACTGGCTCAGGAAAAAGCACTTTGCTCTTTGCTTTTTTAAGAATCTTGAACACGGAAGGAGATATCCAGATTGATGGTGTCTCATGGAACACCGTCCCTGTTCAGCAGTGGAGAAGAGCATTTGGAGTAATACCTCAGGTAAAGCTGTACCAATTTGTGAATATCTTTTTCTTCCATTCTATTGTTTCTAATTCTCAGAGACTGCCTGGCCATATCTCTGTAGTTTTCTTGCAAGGTTTTTCAGACGTAGTTTGCCACTGCCTCCCTCCTAAGGCTGAGAGGGTGCACCTATCCGTATGTTTTGTTCATATAAAACCTCAGATGCATTTCGATATTAAGGTTTTTCATTAAGAGATGTACAGGGAGTGAATATAAGTTGCTTGGATACAGTTGTGAATTTCCAGGACCTTTTACCTCATTGCTTTGGTTGGCTCATACATGTTTGAATTTTAGCTAAATCACAGTTCATTACGCTATCAAAGTGGACAAAGTCTAATTGCACGTATTTTGTTGATAAATAAGATGAAATGCAGTTCAGACTAAACCCATTTGTAAGGCAAATACATATGCAAATTGTAATTTTCCCAATATAGAAATCACGACACAGTAGAAAATTAGTGGACAAACTGAAATATGTGACTAGAGAAGGAAGCACACAAGAACAGAGACATAGTTTGCATGTTTCTTCTGAATCAGATGAAAATTCAATATGATACTGTAGCAAAAAGACAAAGATGCATCAGATAAGATTGAATATAAGCCATTCATTTCATAAATTACAATCAAAATTACAACCAACATCTCTCTCCACCTCTGGGCTGAAGGATCTTCTAATCCTCAGCATTTCTCCTCCTCTCCAGTATGACATGAATCAATAGGATATAATTTAACTCTGAGCAGTGAAAATCATGTATATTCTAATC
>JAPKID020005671.1:0-11007 GCA_026931265.2 Tropidonophis doriae | reverse complement strand
GATCAAAATCAATGTCAAACTGGCCAAAACACTCAATTTCAGTGGGGGTTGAATAATTTTGACCACAACTGTAGTTCGGTGATTGTGTGCTTGTGTGCAGCATTCAAAATACAGCAATTAGAAGCTCAGCTGCTTACCTTCTAAGGCAATTCCGATAAGTAGAACCACAGAGGCACAGAAATCAGCTGTGCCGCATAAATCAGCTGAGTCAGAAAGAAGGAAGGACAGGATAGGGTGGGGCCAGGAGGGTGGGGCCAACTGATCATCAGAACTACTGGTTTGCCAGAACCGGTCTGAACCGGTGACAGCCAACCACAGGATGTAGTGCGATTTCTCTCCACTAATTCACAAAGCAGCCCCATTTTGTGCAGTCAGAAAAAAAAATCATTTCTGAAATAAAGTGATTATACTGTATAACAAGACACCACTGTCACACTAAATTATACCTTCCTTAAACACAGGAATCAGCGTTATCATCTAGGAAGGCTTTTGAACCAACACATCCTCTCTATTGGATTGGTTATAGCTCTCTCTTTCTTTTCCTTATCCTGCTTTTGCTTGGTAAAGCATTTTCCAAGTGGCTCTTTCATAACGAGAATGTAACCAGTGCACACAGACATATGCCCACACATTAATGGGAATATACAACACGTATGTCTAGAAGGACCAGGGGTGACATAATAGCAGTGTTCCAATATCTAAGGGGCTGCCACAAAGAAAGGGGGGGGGGTTCAACCTATTCTCCAAAGCACCCTGAAGACAGGGCAAGAAGCAATGGATGGAAACTAATCCAGGAGAGAACCAACCTAGAACAAACGAGAAATTTCTTAATAGTTAGAACAATTATCATTGGAACAACCTGCCTCCAGAAGTTGTGGGTGCTTCAACATTGGAGGTTTTTAAGAAGAGATCAGGACAACCATTTGTCTGAAATGGTATAGGGTCTCCTGTATGAACAGGGGTTTGGCTAGAAGATCGCCAAGGTGCCTTCCAACTCTGTTGTTTTGTTAGCATATCTAGGCCCATGTTATACAACTGATTCTAGGAAGCAGCAGTGAAATGGTAAATCAATCCTTCTCTAGATGCACAGAGCAGTTGGTTCCCTCGTATCAGCAGCCTATCATTGCATGATTAAGTTCTTACCAGACTTTTCAGTAAGGGCAACCTTCCTGATCTGGTAACTACTCAGAGCAAGCCAAATACACAGAGTCAATCTATGAACATTTAATCTCTGCAGAGAAGGCAGATTAAGGGTATAATTGACCCATATAATCCGCCTATCATCTCCAGTCAAATGCTTCCTACTTCCGGTTTAGGCAGACGGGCTGGGTGGTTGAATGGCAGGGGTGGGGTGGGGGCTATCAAAGAAAGCAATCAGGGAGTGCATATTACTGGGACTGTGGATCTCATCAAAGTTCGAGATGGTTTTTTAATCACTGATCTCAGAGCCTGCCAGACTTAAGCAGATGAGCTAGCTGGTAAGCACATCTGCCTTAATCCTGATCTTCTGCTTGGACAGGCTTGTGTCTTCAAGGAATATAAGAAGGGGAGGGGAGAAAAATAAATTAATTTTTGTTTAGATCTTTGCATTCTTAGGAGCTTCAGTGGATGATTTGATTTCTCATATCAGAAAACATGCTCTTTTTCTTTTAAGAAGTATGTTTGAGCAAGGGACAGGCTAAGGAATTAATTGTCTGGACTGAGAAGTTAGAAAGGCCATCTGCACCATTGTTGGATTCTGTAATCAATATCCTACAAAATCTAGAGGCTCGGCTTCATGACTTATTCCCCTGTACTTTGTGGCCTGTTTACCATATTCATAATGCTATATATGTACACTGATATTAAGATAAAGATAAAGGTTCCCCTCGCACATATGTAATAGTCGTTCCCAACTCTAGGGGGCAATGTCATCTCCATTTTAAAGCCAAAGAGCCAGCGCTGGCCGAAGACGTCTCCGTGGTTATGTGGCCAGCATGACTAAATGCCAAAGGCGCACAGAACACTGTTACCTTCCCACCAAAGGTGGTCTCTATTTTTCTATGTAGATTTTTTTATGTGCTTTCGAACTGCTAGGTTGGAAGACGCTGGGATAAGTAATGGGATCTCACCTCATTATGTGGCACTAGGGATTCGAACCGCTGAACTGTCAACCTTCTGATCGACAAGCTCAGCGTCTTAGCCACTGAGCCACTGCATCCCTAGTACTGATATTAGTGCTCTGCAAGTTGTTTGAAATAGGTGCTTTAGAATCTGCGAGAGTGCAGATCAAGCTTTATTTTGGGAATGGTTAAAGATGTGTCTTTCTATAATCCTGTGGCTACCTCAGAAGGTCTCCTGGATTTCTCCAGATGAGTACCCACACACACCTACTTCTCTTGGGGAGGTGGCCAGGAGCAGCTTTGGATCAGGCGTGTGAACCTGGCCAAAGATGTGGCTGCTTTAATGATTTAAAGGCAGCTGCTTTACATGTCGTCCCACATAGTCAAAGGATTTGCCTGGCTATTAATGAATACAGTGGTTTTCATGACAGGATTAGTGATGATTGAGATTTTTCAGAGTCAAAGGTGATGCCAAGGTGAACTAGATGTGTGGTTGGCCTTTAGCTGCTAATTTTTCTTTACTGGAAGAAAGGGGACTTAGAGAGCAAATTGAAATAAGGAAACTCTGAATTGCAATGGTCTATGTTCAAAAAGGAAGCCATGTAGCTACTATTTGCAATGGGAAACAAACTTCCCTTGATGCTATAGGCCCGTGATGGCAAACCTATGGCACGGGTGCCACAAGTGGCACCCAGAACCATTTCTTAGGGCACGTGAGGCATTGCCCTGTCAGCTCCAGCACGCACGTGTGCGCTGGCCAGCTGATTTAGGCCTTCTTTTGAGGCCATTTTTCGCCCTCTGGAGGCTTCAGGGAAGCTCCTGGAGCCTCTGGAGGTTGTGGGGGAGGCTGTTTTCACCCTCCCCAGGCTCCTAGAAAGCCTCTGGAGCCTGGGGAGAGCGAACAAAACACGCCAAAAGCAGGGGTTCACGCACATAGCATTATGGGTATGGCACGCCCATGCATGACCCCCTTGGTGCTCCCCCCGCTTTTGGCACGCGAGCCAAAAAAGGTTAGCCATCACTGCTATAGGCTCACTGCACTGTTCATCTACCCGTGGGTTCTTCTAGTGATTTGGCTCTACATTATGCATTAAGGCATAATGTAGCAATACACATATATAGGTATAGGTAGATGCACAGTATATGTGTATATATCTGCACCATTGTTAGCATGCAGTAACATCTGCAAAGATGCATTCTTTTTGTTGCCTGTATATAAACGTAGGGAGATGAAATCTAGGTTTTGTTTTGTTTTTAACGAAGATAATTTTTCTTTAGTGCCTTTGAGTCAGAGTTGACTCTTGGCAGATGCTTGGACTAGTCCCTGCAGTTTTCTTGGCAAGATTTTTGAAAAGGGTTTGCCATTGCCTTCTTCCTGGAGCTGAGAGAGAGGGACTGGCCCAAGATCACCCAGCTGGCTTTGTGCCCAGGGCAGTTTCTAGCCTGATGCCTTAAACACTTACACAAAATTGGCTATAATATAGTTTGCAATTAAATATACGGCATGCGTCCAGGGTATCTGAGGAGTCATCTCACCCCAATGGACCTGTCTACTAAGGAATCCCAGAAGGGGGGGGTCAAGGAGAAGAGCTCTATCGGCGGTGGTCCTGATCGTGTGGAACTCCCTACCACTGGAGGTGACAACTGCTCCCACACTTTTGGCCTTCCAGAAGGTTGTTAAAATTTGATTTTGCCTGTTGGTTTGGGGCCTTGAAAGAGGTTGTTCGCTGCTGGAAGTGGTTGATGGGGTAAGAAGACCTCATCCCCGTGCTGTCCATCTCCTTTTCACGGTTTTAAAATTTTATAGTTCTAATTGTTTTCTCTTTCTCTTTTCATGATCTGTCAGCTGCCCAGTGTCACCTTATTTGTGACTTATAAACATTTAATAAATAAACAAATTATGATTTATTTATGAACATATAAAGAGTCCACACTGATTTATTGACATGTGAATAAGAAATCAACCTGAGCAGCTCCTCCTACTTACTGTTACATACTGAGATTGGAGAAATAGGCTTCCATTCTGGCAGGAAAATACCCAAAGCCGATTGGCTGAGCTGTCTGACAGCTCTCTAAAAAAGGGCTAGCTGTCAGACAGGCCAGTACTGGATTTGTATATAGTTGTCTAATAAAGAACTGTTGTTTGTCACTGAAGCCTGAGTCCTGTCTTATCCATTCACCCTATCCAACACTTACCCACTGTGTGGTTTAGAGCTTGTTTGAAAAGAGTCTCCCTGGTTTATTGGAACACAACCTGCATAATTAGTGGGTCAGGAGTTTGTGGTTTAAAGCCAATCAGGCTTCACCAATCAGGATTGTCAAACAGAGTTCAATTTCACTTCCCAAGTAGGATTGTAGACCAGCGGTCCTCAACCATTCTGGCTTGGTGGCCTGGTGGTGGTGGGGGGGAGGAGAGGATAGTTCCTTGCGAGTGGTAGGTAGGTGTGCATGAACGCGGGCAGCTCCATATGTATCAAGGGAAGCTTTGCCCACGAGCACAAGACATCCATCACTCACGCAAGGGGAGCTAGGGCAAGTCATTGCTTCTTGTGTGAGGGGAGCTTTGCATGTGAGGGAAAGTGGCCACCATGAGTGCCAAGATGGCTGCCACAAGTGCTTGCCAGCCACCTGTGTGGCCCAGTTTTAAACAGGTTACAGCGTGGTAGTGGGCCACGGCCCAGGGGTTGTAATCCCCTGTTGTAGACAACTTCCTAGGTTTTTTGCAAAAACAAAAGTCTATACTGAATCTCCCATGTTGATAAGAAGAAGGATAGGAAATGGAGAGGGGGGAAACCAATGCTTGAGGGACATTGCAGATCAGAATGCACAAATAGATTTTCAATGCTTAGTATTTAGTTTATACTGAGAAAGTATATTAGGCTCCCAATCTTCCTGTTCAATTAAAATAAAAGTCAGATAACATGGTTCAGGGGTGGGTTCTGGCTGGCTTTAGTGCTGGTTCGCTCGTGCGTGCACACACACTGCATGTACGCTGTGTGTGCATGCACAGTTCAATTAAAATTGTTCTGCACATGTGCAAAAACAAGATGGTGACCAGGAAAACCAGTTCAAAAACAAGATGGTGGTGGCCACAGAGGTGACCAGGGAATTGGTTCAGGGACGTGGCAAGCCTGGGTTGCTGTTGGTTCCAGCGACCCAGGCCACTATACCACTACTAGTTTGGCTGAACCAGGCCAAACCGGTAGGAACCCACCTCTGACATGGTCATATTTTTCTCCCCAATCTCAGGTTTCATTAATAGATGCCAAAATTCCTAATGGACCACAAAGAAATGGCATCTCTACCAAATTCTGATTTCTTACCCATTTATGGATCTGATTTAAGACAAGGCCTTGATAATATAATGGGATTCATTAGCTACCATATGGGATCAGAATTTTGTCTAGGTAATGGAAGATGTTAAACTACTTACAAAACTTAAATCATCAGTGTATACATTGAAAATACATCCTCAAAGTATAGCATATAAATATATGGATGGCTATATCTGGCCCTAAACTACAACAGTATATTATAAATGATCCTTTCTTTCTCATTATTCCTTCTCTGTGGCTAGAATTTTAATGGTTAAGAAAAAAAATGTTGTATTTCAATAAGCAATTCTTGGAAAATAAAATGATCCTTATTAGATGCTGATTGTAGGACATCCTCCGATACTCTGAATCAAAATTTTAATGGCTTTTTTTATAATAAATTTAAGTTACAGAACAAATGCGATTCAATGGTGGACTGCACAGTAATATTTAAATACTTTCCTGCAAATGCTAATCGTCATCAAGGAGAATAATCCTGTTATTCTAACCCATAGCAACAAGGCTTTATAAAAGAAATGAGTATTATGCAGCACAAAGTGGATGATTTTAAGAATAACCCCCCCCCCCACAATATTAAGAGTTGTATTAACAACAAAATTAATAGAATGCCATTTAAAAAATATTCCAGGCAGGGAAGGTAAAGAATCAAATGGAAAGAGAAGAGAAAATAAACATTTGTTGTTGATTTGGCATTTCTGATTCTGAAATAAGCCAAGCTAATTTGTCAATTGGCCAGGTTCATAGGCATTAAAATGGCTTCATCCAACTTGATACTCTCCAGATCTTTGATCATTTGTTACTCAGCAGGCACTAATGCAGTGATGGCGAACCTATGGCACGCGTGCCCGAAGTGGCATGTGAAGACAAGTTACCTGGCATGCATGGCCTTGCCCATTCCTCTTCTGGATTTCTGGTATGCATGGGCACACAATGATCAGCTGGCCTTAGTGCATGTGGCAGTGCCCAAAACTGGAAGAGCTGGTCTTCCATTTTCCTGTGTGGGCATGCACGCCGGCCAGCTATTTGTTGTGTGTGCATGCATGCCAGTAACTGGAAGACTAGCTGGCTGGCATGCATGTGTGTTCCAGAAAACAGAAGTTCCCTTTCGGGTGTGCACATGCTCCCTGAGCAGCTCCTCTTATGGGTTGTGGTCCAGGTAAGTGCATGCATGTGCTCCCATTTCAGCACTCGGTGCTGAAAAGATTTGCTATCATTGCACTAGTGGAACTTGTAAGCCAAATATCTGGACAGGGCTAGGTTGGACAAAGTCTGTTTTAGGATATCAAGAGAAGGATGAATTCTTGTATCCTGTGAAAGCCGAGGGTGAAAATGCTTATGTCATCTCAAATAGCGAAAGCCAAAATCCATATGAAACCAGTTTACCATGATAAAAAAATAATGTAATTATTAGTTGTGCTTCTCAAACAAGATGGTGACTGAGAATTGATGAGACACTGGGAATTATTGTATTTACTATATTTCTTCAGAAAGACATCACCACAATGTGTGTGAACTAAAAACTAAGGGTTTGGGGCAAAAAGACCTCATTGTTTTTGCAGGAAAGTGGTCCCTCTCTAGTGAAGTATTGTGTATATAGCAGATGTTTTTTGATTTTACAAAAAGCAAGGACCTGAATGGGCAAGGATAGTTTGAATATCAATAATAGTATAGGCATAGTTCTTAGTAGTGCAGGCACGCCCATACAATGGAGCTTCAAATAAAGTTCTCATGGTGATTCTCCACCATTGCCACAATGATGCAGATGGGAATCTTCATTCAAACAACATTCAGAGGATGGGAATCAAAACATCAAGATGGTTATCCCAACCATATGATCAAAACTCCTTCCTTTTGACTTTATTTGACTCCCTCTCTGCAGACACCTCTAAAAATATTTTAAGAGCCACAGGTTCCCTTTCTATGCTTTACCACTTTTTTGGGGAAATGTTCCTCAAAAGAGACACGAGCCGTGGGGCTAACTCAGGTCTTGTGCAGTGAACACCCATATCTTCCTATGGGGTCTGTATGGTTTGTAGATGTGCCTCAAGTCAATTACCTTTTATAATACATTTCCTGTTCTGCCAAGAGTTGTCTAGACAAAAGCACATTTATTTATTAAACAGCCTTTCTTTTCCTGTCTATAGAAATGGTACTCAAGTCACTTATTCATATCAATCATGATACGGCTGTGATGCGATGGAACCGAAATATTTCAGAGACTCATTCCGTTTGAGAAGTTCAGGGCAATTTGACTGAGATGCAAACTGGAAAATGTTTGGTGCAAAGGTTACCCCTGAAAAGAACAATCCCTGGAAATGTTTTGCTAACTGGAGAATTTTTACGGGGAGACAGGGAGAGGGCTAGCAAGTCTGTAATCGAAAGAAAAGGACTGCCTCAAGTGGAAAGGTGATTTGTGCCTCACATTTAAACTCTCTTAAGAGGAAAGGAATCTCGGGGGGGGGGGCTTTATGCACGAGTGAGGCATTCTTGGGGGATATGGGTCATGCTAGTAGATATACACAGGAAGATTATTTGACTCCAATTCATGCCACTTGATATAATGTGATAAAACATTTGACATGGGAGATAAGTTCCATTTTAATCTTGCAGGGGAGGGGGAAGGAGGACTGAACAAAGAGAATTATGCAGTTGGAAGAGGCTTCAGTGGGAAGGAAAATGGAAATAAAGACGAGAATCAATCATAAGAGGAATTGGGAAAATCTGGGGAAGGTGGACACGGCAGACAAACAGCTTTTTCAATCCAATGTAAGCAAGAAAACAGGTAAAACAAACCTGCAGAGAATCTGAGTTGGGATACCAGAACACAGGGGAGGGCAGAGAACTTAGAGCACGGATAGCACAGACAAAGGCAGCTGTTGTACAATTGCACAAACACATACACAAAGAAACATGCATTCCTAACAAGTGACCGGAGCAAGAATATTAAGCACCTGCTGTAAATTGGAATGCTAGGCTATACAATTACTGTCAGGACAAAAAAAAAATGTATTTTAGAGGTTAAAAAAAAAGCATCAGAAAGGTGAAGAAACTGTGAAATGCATGACATTCAAATAAAATCATATTTAATTCTTTAAAATAATTGGGTGCTATATCCTCTTTCATAGTTGGAATTACATCCAACCTCAGAATTAACCTTATTTATTCGGATTGGAAAATGGATACAGAAACCTTCCAATATTTTCAAACTAATTTTTTAATTTTTGAAAAAAAAAAGGGCCAAATCAGGGTTAAAATTTCTGGTCCTTCAGCAAAAAGTTTTACTTGCCATTGGATCACACATGGACTTTTCCCTGAGGGTTCACCTTCTCTCCCAGTTGGGGAACAAGACTTTAAGGCTAAGAAAATATGGCTGATACATTCTTACGTCAGAGTGATAAGCATTGATTTAAGGTGCTCTTATCCTAAAATCTAAACAGAGGGGAAGTAAGTCAAAATGGCTTGGAGTAAGGCATTAGAGCAGACAAGTAGCAGATAGGTTGAGTATCATTCAGAGAAGAAAAAAAAAAGGGGAGGGGGACAGAAATTTCCTTCAAAAATAAAAGAGAAAACAACAACAAAAAAAGGAAAGACTACCATCGTTAATCATTTCTCTCAAAATGTGACTTATCCTCCTGTCTCATTTTGTCACATTTTGCAGCTCCCCCTCTTGGATCTCCAAGGAGGAGGGGGCATTTACTTACATCAAATAATCTTTCTATATACATCTCCTCATTGACCTTATCACGCAGAATGTCCTGAGAATGGCGAACGAAGGTCACGTAGGCATCGGCAACGTCCATCCCTGGTTTCTGTAGAGAGAAAAAGGGGGGAGAAGGAGAGAAAATTAAAAAGGAAACAAGGAGGGGAGAAGCATGAACATGGCGTATCTTCAAGAGAGTCTGTTTATTCAGTGGTGAGCATCTTTTACTACGTTCTCCTTCTATTTCCCTTCACATTAGAGCCGAGGGACCTATTCTTCTTGACACATTGAGACTTACTTGGGGATCAACAAAACCTTTTGGCTCTTTGGCTGCAACACTTTGGCTGCAAAGTGTTGCTTTTCATTGCTCAAATATCTCTTTCTGTCTCTCTCTCAGTCCTTCCTTCTCTTCTTGACCTAATTAGCACACCACCCACCATGTGGCTTCATCCTCACCTCCTTAAAATCCTCTTCTCCAAGAAAATACGCTCTACTCTAATATGAAAAAGACCTATTCAAATCTAATGGGCCAAAGCAGTGGTGAAATTCAATTTTTTTAATGATCAGTTCTATGGGCGTGGCTTGGCATATCCTAGGGGAAGGATATTGCAAAATCTCCTTCCCCACCCCACTCTGGGGCCAGCCAGAGGTTGTATTTGCCGGTTCTCTGAACTACTCAAAGTTTCTGCTACCAGCTCACCAGAACCTGCTGAATTTCACCCCTGGGCCAAAGATTCTTGAAATACGTTTTATATTCAGTTTGGAATACCCAATCAAACACATATGTTTAAAAAGAAAATATCATTTGGAGTTATTGCTAAACTAATCTAATACCTACCTATCAAAAACACCAAAAACATTCATGTGATAGATATAGGTTGTCAGTGTATAGTGGCTGATGGAAATGAGATACCTTACTTTAGCCCAATGAAGGTACCAGACCTTTAATTCTAGCTAATTTGGGTTAGATTTTTATCATAGACGTTATTTCCAATGCATTTGCAACTTTCCATGTGAAAATTAGTCCTATTGAAAACAGCAAGACTGCCTTTTGAGTAAGCAAGTATAAAACTGCTCCATTCATCTCCTGCCATTCCCGTGAAGCTGCAACACACCAATTTCCCTTAAATCTGAATGTATAAAGTTTGCAAGATATGTGATGATTGTGACAGTCTGTATTATGCTCACCAGAATCTAATAAGGGGGAAAATCTGAGGGGGAAAAACAATCACTAAGTTACATGCTTTGATATAATAGAATCAAACTCATCTCAAAGGAAACCCATTAAAATGCTAAAATAAGAGTCATTATAAACACTGCCTCACAATTCTTAAATGTTGGTGGCACGTGGGAAGTTTCATAATAACTGGTGTCATTACTTTTATTACTGTGTTTTACTGCAGATCACAAAGTATCATTTCTCAATGAGATGTGATTGTCATCCACTGTAAATTGAAGCTAGTTAACACCCACTTCCTGGGTGAAAATTAAGAAGTATGAGAAGCAGTAGGATGGTGTGTGCATAACTTAAGTGTGTGTGTGCGCACGTGTGCATGCACATGCACACTTAGGCACGTGTGTTTGTGCGTGCATTTGTGTATATAAACATAGAAATACAATTATCAAGCAAAGGACAATGATTGGCTCTAAGATGCCAGTAACATTTTAACACCTACTGAAACAATGACAATGTATTAATTAAAAAAAGCACACAATGAGAACAATATACAGTACAATAAGATGGTGATATTTTTTCAAGGCAATTTCCAGCAAGTGAACTGCATTAAGGCTGTAAATAATAATAATAATAATAATAATAATAATAATAATAATAATAATAATAATAATAATGATGATGATGATGATGATG
>JAPKID020005670.1:0-11007 GCA_026931265.2 Tropidonophis doriae | reverse complement strand
TTACCCCATAATTGTGCTGTATTCTTTAATCCTCCGGCTAATTAGATCCCTGCTTGAGACACCTGTGTCCTGCAAAATGAATAGAAAACTATTTTGGAATTTCTTCTTTGCACAACTCCACAAATGAAAACTTAACTAACCATATTTAGGACAAGAGCAGGACATCCCTCAGACGTGTGCAAGGCACAAGGAAATGGCTACACAAGAAAGATGGGGACATGCCCAGCAGATACAACTGAATCCAAATGCAGTGTATATAAGGAATATCAAGGCAAAGGTGCCAAAGAAGACAGGCACAAAAGAGAGTGATGAGAAGACTAAGGCCCAGAAGAGAAGGAGAGGGAGGATTGTGAACCTTTTGGGCAAGTTGTACCTTAAAGTTCTTCCCTGGTTGAAATCCTGTCAGTCTAAATGAGCTCTATTTCATATTAGCTGAACCATAATCTAATTGTAATAATGTGGCCATATGTCAAAGGTGTAAATGATTCTTTTTGCTTCATACAGACTTTTAACCAATATCACTTTCTCACATTTTAATGGATGTATTATTTCCCTAATTAGAACACTGAAATCTCATGCAACTTTAAAAAACTCTTGTGAGTTTTTTAAATAGCATTAGCTTGTATTTATTGCATGTCAGGGTTACTATGTGGAATTGTATGATGGGTTTGGAAAACACGACCTCTGCAAAATATAACAAGTAAGTAGAATAAATTCTTAACAAGAACCCAACCTCCTCATTGCTGTTTTCTCGTATAGCTTTAATCCATGCCAGCATGTCATCTCTATTTTCAGCTTGAAACAAGTATTCACAGTCTGATGTAGTAAGCCGAAATACGTGTTTCTTCTTGGTATCACTATATGAAATGTCTGTTAAACAAGCATTGATGTTGATGGGCTGTTCCTCCTCAGAAAGCATAGCTGGTTCTTTTTTATCCTTGTATAAGTACAATGAACACCCTCTGAGGATGACATACATCTGTTTCCATGGCCGGATGCTCCCACCAACTCTCTAGAAAATAGGACCAAGAATAATATTTATTTAAGAAAACAAGAGGAGTGTACCCAGTGTTTTATACATTAAAATTTGTATATTTCCTACTTTGGTGAGGTGGTGATGTAGAAATTTGATAAATAGATAATAATAAAAAATACTGCCACCATGCAAGCAGCTGTGGTACAGTGGTTAAAAAGCAGCATTGCAGGCAAACTCTGCCTGCAGCTAGGAGTTTGATCTTGACTAGCTCAAAGTTGACTCAGCCTTCCATCCTTCTGAGGTTGGTAAAATGAGGACCTAGATTGTTGGGGGCAATTTGCTGATATTTGCAAACTGCTCAAAAAGTGATTTAAAGCAGGGGTCCCCAACCCCAAACTGAGGACCAGCATTGGGCTGTAGCATGTCAACAATCGGGCTGTGCAAACAAGCTAAACCCCATCTGCAGAATACAGGCAGCACACAAAACCACAGCTCTGAGGCTCTGTGGAAAAGGAACTGTCCCTGGTGCCCAAAGGTTGAAGGCCGATGCTTTAAAGCAGATATAATCTTTTTAATAGGTTAATTGTCATAATGCCAATTGAATATTTTCCGAATCAAAAATGACAAATTAACAAGGAGTACAAATAAAACAGGACTTGTTTTTATATCACTGAGAATTTTTACATTCAGACAGAAAAAAAAATTCCTAATAATTTATCTGTCAGTAGCCCAAAAAATATCAGTAAGATAAGGAATGGAATTGCAGAGCATTGAATTGCGAAGAATCATTAAATTGTGTTTAATGTTTAGAAATTTGTTTTAACAATTCAAGAACAGGAAGATTGCAACAACTGTACCAGGTCTATGCAGATTAACGGGAAAGTTTGAAAGTTGCGTTTCTGCCAAAAGAAAAACAAGCAAGTTTCGAGTATTTTTCACAGGAAATGAAAAACCTGTAGGCAACTGAAAACATTTGAATATGTAAAAGAAGACAGGTTTTACCCTTAGCTGTGGTTTGGAAAAACTGTACCTTCCCCTTGTCTGTAACCATCTGCCGAAAATGAAGATATCCTTCTTTGGAGGTGTCACCAAAGACTTCTGAAGGAGATGCTTTCCTGAATCCAGCATTTTCTGAAGATGCTTGGCTATTTGGAATCTAAAGAAAACATAATAAAACGAGCTTCAGCATATTCTAATAAATTCAAGATCTCCCTCTTGTTTCCCTTCCATCTGTCAGGTGGTATACAGACAACTAGCAGGAAGCGGGACCTAACACTAATGGAATAGTACATTCCAGTCAGTTAGCAGATCAAAGAAACCCCAATGAATTACAGAAAAAGCCTGTCGTATATCTCAATCAGTTGGTTTTATTTTAATACGCAAGGAAGTAGTAATAATACTAAAGTTAACTACAGAGTGTTCCATCCTGTCTGTAGCCCAAAAGGACTTTTTCATCAATGCTAGCTAATCTTTTTAATTGGCAAAAGTCAGTAACATCTGTCTACTAAGCTTGGACATTAATCCAAAAAAACCCCACCATTACACTTTAAGCCATCTATATTTGCACATACCTAGGTGCAACTTAATGCTTAGTCACACAATATTAATGTTATTTACACAGCAGATAAATATTGAAAATAAAGTAACTGACCTTAATTTCCTTTAAGCTTGGTGCATGCTTTATGGCCCTATAGATATAAGGTAGATATTTTAGTGAACATTTTTATATAAATTCTTAAATAAAACATCTAGTGATGCACACTTATATTTTTATAGGTATTCTTACCTTTTTCCTTCTTTATAGTCATCAAGTCCTTCATCATAAGATTTGGACCTTTCATTTTTTGCAGGGAATTGATCATCTAGGACACTAGTTCTAATTGATTCTGTAACCAAAGCAAACCACCCATATTTTAAAAATAAGCAGGTTTTGTTGAATTTAGCTAAAACAGCTTGAAACACTTTACTAACCATGGCCAGAAGATAGTTGACGTCGAATAAAAGGTACAAGAGCAGTACAACTCAAAGGAACAGCACTGGTAGTGGCCATTGCTCGTGAAGGAGGTGGTGAAATGACAGCAGAAGCTGGAATGTGGGTGATGTCCAAGTCAGTACTAGGGCTGGTCAGTTCATCTACAAAAGTATACAGCAAATTAGTATAAAAAGGAAAAGAGTTGGCTCAATATGGGAAAACTAGGAGGGTCTTCAGCAGTATCCAGAATACATGTTGATATATCATGATGTCCTGAAGGTACTTTTGAACATACTGTATATGAGAACTGCTTGTAATTATAATAACCAATTTTGTTGTATTTAAGTACAATGACAATAAAGATTATACTATAACAGTAAAAGTACCATTTCTTCTTCCTTTAAAGTTTAAGAATCTATTCATTAACAACTATATTATCATATGCAAAATATAAACTGTTGCATTTATACAAGATTTGGACAAATATTGAATTCAGCAAAGACTGAGCTGAATCAATACAGTGTCACAAGAAAAGCTTTTAATAATAGGATTATCTATATTTTAAATAAAAGAATTTTTTCAAAATAATCAACCTTTTAGATAGACCAATCTTTTTAATAGATAGACTGTCAACTGGTTGGCATAAAACGTATTTCAAAATGAATGCAACAGTAAAATAAAGCTGTTTTAAAAGTTTGTCAAAAATAACAACCTTATTTATTATAATGAACCTACAGCAAAAGAAGGGAAATGCTATTATTCTTACAGACAATCTAAGTAAGAAGCTAAAATCATATAATGCACCTTTCAAAATAATAAAATCCACAACATAATCTCTGAAATATCAACATCTGCTATGCTACATGCCGATTATAGCTTCTAGCAACTGGTGATATAATTTGTTATAGGCTGTACATAGCCAGCATCTTGTAGTCTCTATTGCCACTACTCTATTGTAGTCTCTATTCCTTCATAGTCTAAAGCATAAATGTTTTGAAAGCTTGTCAGAGTTGTAGAAATTGCCAAAATCTAAAATAGTTCCACAAAATAATACAAAGTCTATCTTTGGAATAACGATAGGGCTTCTCACTGTGTTTTCCATGTATAAGACAGAATTATAAAGAAACCAAAATTATGAATGTGAGCATTTTTTCTTGTGATTAATTAGTATATATAGTTTTAGGCATTATGCATTCTAATATGGTGTGTTTCTGAAAGGCCAATTAAGATAAATATACTGTTTGCAAACTGATTTTTTTTCCTTGTATGAATAAATCTGCACATATTGCATTGTAGTTTCAAAGCAATTGGTGGCTCTAATTTAAGATGGGATTTATAACTCAAGTTTTCTAGTTCACACATGCATACACCAACTTGCAGACAAAAATGTCTCATCTTTTGTAACCTAGGTAGAGTTAATAATTCTATGATTCCTTGTGAGTGTGGTTTCACAATCTAAATTAAAATATTATTTTCTCTCTATGTATGTGTGTGTGTGTGTGTATGCTGGTATTGTTTGCTTCGGGTATTTTCCCGTGTATACAGTATGGAATTTTTTTTTTGCAACGTTTTGCAACGTATATATATATATATATATATATATATATATATATTATTTTTAAGAGCTGATTAAATTGTAAGAGGCCAGGATGGTACCAGGTTGAGGCAAAAGGCAGAGCCTCCTCTCTCAATGAGGCCGAACAGGAATTGTAAAAATATATTCCCATATATATATATATACACATACATACATACACACACACACACATACACACACAGAGATAAAATGTTTCAAAATTGCTACTTTGAAACCTTAAAAACATGAATTAGGTTATTTTATTTAAACAACTGTAATTTATCAATGCTGACTTTATTTCTCAGACTTTAAAAAGCAGGTCCCCAAAATGTATATCTGTAAAAAAAGAAAGACTTCTTAATAATCTATAAAATAGGTTCTTATTATATCTTTTCAACATAAGCTTCTAGATATAATAATGAAATGAGCCATATTATTTTTATGCTTCAAGCTTAATTCACTTTCAATATCTTGACCAAGAAATGTTTTATTTGGAGCAAATCAAGCCATACTGTAGACTGTGCTATTGTATTGCAGAGTTTCTCAGAATAACAGCATTTCTTTTTAAAGAGGTATATATAATGCTTAAAACCAAAACTAGTTATATAAAACTGAAAGTAAAAAGGTTGATAAAATTAGTTCTATTGTACCATCAGGCAAAGAAACATGTCTATAGTTCCATCAGCTGATAGGCAAGTTCTTGACCCAAAACACTGTCTATTTGTTCAAAATATACAAAGCAGTCTTCCTGTAATGAGCTTCACATTAGCCAATCGGTAATGAAGTAGAATGTGAAGGATATAATAATAATCATAATATCCTAAGAGTTTAATTTAGATGTCCATCTTTTAGCAATCTTCAGGTTTTTTACTTACAAAAACTAATCAAATTATGTTAAACAAACTCTATTTCTGTTTCAGTATGTTGTGTGATATTCTGATAAAGCAGTTATACAAAATCTAAAAATCATGAGAATTAAAGTTCAGCTTTAAAAAGCCTCTTGATGTTTTAAAAGTTAAACCAATTTTTTTATTGTGAGGTGGTCACAGAGTATCATATTTCCAATGAACTTTGTATCAGATTTTAAAAAATATGTATAATTCAATATTACAATTAGAGCCACTTCTCCATGTACCTTACCTCATAAAATCCAAGGGACTTCAGTCTGTCTTGCTGAAAAAGAACACCTTTGAGAAGCTTAAAGAGGCTTCCAAAGTAATTTACAGCAGGGTAGTTTCTGCTCTCCAAAACCTTAAACCTTTATGGGTTATGCTCCTATCTATTAGATATGAATATAACTATATACTGCTTACAAGAACCAGTCAGAGGTGACATGAGAAATGATTTTAAAACAGTTATTCTGGCTCTAAATCCTCATATGCATTTTGTGCAATATTCATGAATGGAGGTTGCAAAACAGAAAAAAGGCAAACTCCAAAATAAAAGCAGCCCATCAGTGAAATCAGGATTTGTTTTTTTTCTGAAATGGCTACAGTATTTCTAAAGGCTTCAAAGAAGTAATCAAAATAATCTGCACAAATTATCAGTTACCCAATTAAGAAAATGTAGATGGCTGTGATGTCCACATGCTGGAGAAAAAAAGTAAGACATTATTATTGTTTCAAATCTTTATGATCTATAATGAATTTGAAGCAATTTAACAATCTTACATTACAATTAAGGATACTGAAAAACCATGCTACATTTTAGCCATATTAGACCTCAAAAAGAGAAAACTGGGATCATCTTTCACTGGTTTTCCCCTACTGCAGTTATAGTCTTATTTTTGTATGTATATTAGCCTTGGACTAAAACGATTGAAAATCTGATTTGAGAATAATAAACTGGTAGAACATTAAAGGATCCTAGGAGGCACCATAGAGTATGAATTCATTTTTAAAATTATTGTTTAGAAAACTAACCTACACAGAATAAAACACTGTATTCATGCCAAAGGATTAAATGGAAGATCCAAATATGTATCAAATTCAGAGAAATAAAAATGGTTTTGCTCACCTATGAATGGAATTGATGCCAAGGAATCATAAGGTGTGCAGGAACAAGAGGCTTTCCGTTCTTCTATTTTTCTTATATGAACTTCTCGCCGTGCATCATTGGGTAACCAACAAGTGGTCTCAGAGGCAGAGTCCTGACCATTTACAGCTAAAATATAGGACTGATGTCGCAAAAGTTGTGGGGTTTGATGGCCAGAAGATGACTTTTCCCGCAAAACCACTTCCTCCTCATTTGTCTCATCTGCTGCTTGAACTTCAGCCTGTTTTATAGCTTCAGTTTCAAAATTTTGAATCTTTTGTCTGACAGAAACATCTAAATTAACCAAGGTAGTTAAGTGCTCGTTAACTTGTGGGACAAAATTGACAGAAGCTGTATAGGAAACAGGGGAAAGATTAGACTTGCTTATGTCTAGTTTGGGATCTGGTGGACTTTCTGCATGTTTCCTGGATTGGTGAGTTGGCAAACCACTATAGTGCATATAATTAATTTCTCTTTGGTCTGTGGTTATAGCGCTATCCAGACTCTGATTAGAAGGAAATGATGGCTTTGCTGCATAACGTACATGGGTCTTTAAAGAACTATTTCTTGTGCTTCTAGTTGTTGAACGTGGTGATCTTTCCTGAAATGTGTTTGTAGAGTATGAACCTCCAGTGGTTGGCAAATCCTTGGAAGACTGCAGCAATTTTACATCAGTTGAAATTTTCTGGAATTGAGCAAAGGGTCCTAAGACTCGGTTGTTTATTTGTCTGCCACCTGAAGAATAAACACCAGGAGTCACAGAAAAATTTGAATCACTAAGGGACCCCTGAAACATATGTTGCCATGAAGTTTCATAAATGCCTTGACCATCATTTTGATCATTAAGTCCAGTACATTCATGTGTAATTTTTTTGCCTGTGTTTGAATCTGCAATAAGGTCACCACTGTGAGCATTTTCCACTGCTTCACCTTGTCTGCCTAAATAATTCCAGGAGCGTGCCCTACGACTTCGAGGGCTGATAACTGGTGAAGTTAAAGTATCTTGTGAAGCACTTCTTGGCCACCTTTTCATTAATACAGTATCCTTAACTCTTTCCTGGGATATACTTCTTTGCCGAACAGATAAAGACTGTGTGCTTCTATCATGAGAGGTGCTTCTGCAGCGTACCTGTGAGCCAATATAGAAATCTATTGAATGTGGAGATGTGCCTCTTAAGCTATCTAACCTCTCCTGTATGGTTCTGAAACCATACTTGGGAAAGCGTTTGTTATCAATATATTCTTTGTAGGTTTTGTAAGTTTTCCAGTCTATGTTACGATGGGCACTTGGAGAACTAGTGTGATTAACAGAGGGAGAACCTCCACTCCGAGCAGGAGAACTACAACCTGAAGCTCCATCTGGCTCTCCTTCATAGTTTCCAGAATCATAGGCTGTTTCTGGGGAATCTGTTGGTTTTGTAAGTGGAGTCTGAGGAAGTACAATGGCAGTGGACATTGGAGAGGAAGGTGAAGTGGTTCGTGGTTTTGCTTTTAGAGATGTTTGTTCCTTGAAACTGTATTTTATATCTTCTGCCTGGTGTGATGGACTAGTGTGGTTTGTTCTAACTGATGAAAAGTCTACAGCATTCTCGGAAGGCACAACAACTGTTCTTATGGTCTCATTACAAACACAGACAGCTGTGTTAGTTTTTTTAATATCTTTTGGAGATGTAGGCACTTGTATTTCCTTTCTGCAGGCCTTTTCAGTTTGTGCTAATGTTGGTACAGCTCTACTATTTGATTGCTTTCCCAGTGATAAGTCAGGAGGTGCTTTCTCCATAGGTAATGGCAGGACAGGAGATGGATATGCTAATCGAGGATAATTTATTGGTGGAGGCTCAGGTATGTAAAGAGCATTACCAGTGTAGGCTTCATTGCCTTTCTGGTAGGCATCCTGGGAATATGCCTGTGCACAGAAAATTTAAAAAGAAATTAAATCACTAAGTATTTAGTGGAAAATCATCGCACTATTTCAGAGGCATGAATATGGTAAAGTTAAATTCCTTGACAGAAATGGACATCCTATTTAAAAAGAATGAAATAGGTGCTCTCTACTAAGGATTGTTTCAATATTTTTCTATTATTGTTTTTCATGGATAAAAATATGCATGAGAAGTCTCCAAAAAAGAAGCATGTTCTCGTTATCTCCCCCCTCCCCCTCTGTGTGTGTGTATGTGCGTGTGTATGTGTGATGTGTATGTATCAAATTGTAGCAAGTGCTGCAAGTGATAAAGAAAAAGAGAGATTATAAATATAAACTATTTTTCTGTCATGACATTTTAAAATTTCTTCTCCCACCCTTGATATTTTTTATATCTAGAGGCTAGGTTCTATAAATATCGACAGGTTAAATTTGCAGTTTGTTGTCACATAGAAACAGCAAGAAGCCTCTGCATTTGATCCATTGGCTTTTCTGAAAGGCACAATTCCTGTATCTAACATGACTAGACAGTGGCAATGTCTTTGTTGCCAGCCAACGCCCACCCTCCCTCTGAATAAACTTACATGTTACTTATATAAATTCCATACTTTTCACAGTAGTGCCATTTTTTAAAGTTAAAGACACCCTGAACGTATATTTTTGGTTAGTTTTTTCAAGCACTCCTTAAGCATGAAACACTGTCTGTCTTAAGGTGATTTTCCTTATATACATCGTTTTCATCTTATACTTTAAAAACATGATTCTTAAAGAAATAATTATTTTAAATTTTGCATTATTTCTTTTATATTACATTATTTGTATAACTATTAATAGCATATTTTCAAGGTCCGCCTAGAAATTGCAAACACTATTATTTTATACTTTGCTACGACTTTCTGAAGTAGTAATTAAAAAAATTAAGAATTGACAATGCAGGAATCCTTTCCTGATGCCTTTAAAATAAACAAACACAGCTTGTGTGTGATACTGTAATACAGCATTTCCTGCTCAAACCATAACATGCTCCATTCAGAGAAATCAACATGCCCTGCCTTAGCATTAGACAGGTTGTACAAGCCTAAATGCAATCATAAACATTAGACCAAGAGCAAGTGCTAAGGATGAAAAGGCGAGGCTTTTAAAACACATAGCTTGATAAATTTTACAGCGAGCAATAATTAAATGCAAACAAAGTATTATAAGCTTTTTCTAAAAAAAATAAAAATCAAAAATTGTAACACAGGCATACATTAAAGTGATAACAGGATAGCTATTACAATTGAGATTCAGCTAACCAGCAGATCTAGCTTGCTTTCAGCAACTTGCAGGCTTTAACAACCCAGCTCCTTGCAAATTTACGAAGAAACACATGCCTTACAAAAAAATCAGAGAAATGGCTACAGTACACACTCTTACCAGTGCTCTGATATCCTTTGAAAACTGCAGCTGGCACAAAACAGGAAAACATAGTAAAAGCTGCCTATATATGTAAAGATAGAATTATGTTGTCATATTGAAGCCGAATACACAGCAAGCTAAAAATACAGCTACACCGATTTCTCTGGAAGGTACCAAGACGGCTGAGGTGCACTGGAGTGCACACAATAACTTCAACCTCCTTGTGAGCATGTCAATCTCAGGGTTTTTTTTAAAAAAAATACCTGCTTCTTGCATTTATTCCCTAGCTTTCCAGAAAAAAAGAAGACATGTTTGTGCTGTGTGCTTCAGTGCATCTTTCGTGCTGCAAACGGAGCCCTCTGCTTGTGCCACAAGGCATCCCTTCTGGTACAGCAACATAACAGTCTTTCATCTCGTCTGAGCTGCTACCATCCCTGCTTCCAGATGACGAAACAAGGGCTTTATTATGCATTTTAAATCTGTGCACCCCTTCCCCTCATAAATCTGAACAGAGCCACAAGCTGTCAGCTGACTCTACATCTGACATTAGAAAGATGATTTCAGAATAATTTTCATTAAAAAAAAACACTCCCACCATGTGATTATTTTCATTTTTTATATCTTTGCTGTTCCTTCCCTGACAAATTAGGAATTAGCTGTGTTTCAATTGTAAGGCATATTTGCATGTATTAGTTATACCAGAAAATATACATTCTGCATTTGTGTGTTTCTCAGAATAGGAAAGCAGATACACTGGAAAAATGCATCTAGAAAATTAAGCAATGGTGCATTCTGAGGAAACAACATACCAAAAGATGCCTATACTGCCTCTCTAGTCTAATGTAGGTTCAAATATTTATTCTTAAAGCTGCGCCTTTACAAAATTCTGAAAAACAAACATTAAAAAAAAGGTTGAAAAAAGTATGAAGCTATAAGGCTGATATAATCATCAGCTGCAAGCCATTTCCTGATTCATTTCCTATTAGCACAAAGGGAAAATATTAAAAAATAAAAAAAAATCTTTAAAATATGTAAGAAGATGTCGTACATTTGGACCTAAAAATTTTGGAAATCAGGATCTTTTGGAGTAGGCAGCCATAGGAAATTATCTAAATTTCCTATGGCTGCCT
>JAPKID020005669.1:0-11008 GCA_026931265.2 Tropidonophis doriae | reverse complement strand
CTACACACACACACACACACACACACACACACCCACACACACACACACACCATGACGGTCTGATTGGCAGCCCATGAGTTGGAAGAGGGCAGGAGGGATTCCATGCACATGCATGGGGGCAGGGATCAAATACAAAGTACCATATTTTTCGGACTATAAGACACATCAGAGTATAAGACGCACCCAGGTTTTGAAGAGGCATTTTTTTAAAAAAAGTATAGGTAGGTAGGATAGACAGAGAGAGAGAAATACGGTAGGTAGGTAGGGAGAGAGAGAGTGTGTGTAGATAGGTAGGTAGATAGAGGGATAGAGAGAGAAAAATAGAGAGAAATAAAGTAGATAGGTAAGGGGAGAGAGAGAGAAGGTAGGTATATAAGTAAATAGAGGGGGGGAGAGAGAAATACAGTAGGTAGGTAGGGAGAGAGAGAGAGTAGATAGGTAGGTAGGTAGATGTTTCCAGATGTATTTACCCATGTGCTGGATAAGGAAATCACTGACCCCCTTTGGAACAAATCTTTGTTTCTGCAAGCACAGTAATTCCAACGTAATTCTCATCATTCTAACTAAACAGCTTCCCGAAAGGGGGGAAAAACCCTTTTTGCACTGTGCAAACCTCCCCCCAACCCCCCCCCAAAATTTTTCACGGGCTCAGTTTTTTTTCAAATAAAAGGCATGAATAGCCTTGGAGGGGCTTGCAGAGTGCTCCTAGGAGGGCCCAAAACGAGGAAAAACAGGCCGTTATTTGTGTAAAAACGGCCTGATTTTTGGTCAAAAAAATGTCATGCATAGCCTTATGGGGGCTTATAGAGTGCTGCTGGGGGCTGTCTTTTGCTCATTTCTGCCCTCCCCAGCCCCCAGGAGCTCTCTGGAAGCCTCCATAAGAATATGCGCACAGCCATTTTGGTGAAGGGGCGGGGTTTCAGGAGGCAAAATTGCTGTGTATGATGTATAAGACCCACCCAGATTTTCAGCCTCTTTTTAGAGGAAAAAAGGTGCGTCTTATAGTCCGAAAAATACGGTACTTGTATATGCACTATAGTGACATAAATTAAAGCAGTGGGTACCAACCATTGTAGCTTGGGGCCCAGCTGACGGGGAGGGTAACTGGGCCGTGCAAGCACAGTGATATTACATGCTGCAGCTCAACTCGTGCAAGCAGTGGGCCAGTGCATGCAGCTCGACTGCAGAAGCTTACTTCTTATTCAGCAGCTTACTTCTGCTGAGTAAGCCTATTCTTCACTAAGAGGTTAAAATATCTGTAGGTCTCAGATTTGCTCTCTAGTATGAAGCCTGACAGCCAAATATTAAAAATATATTTGGATGGTTGAAATTTTCTCTTTTTTAGTCTTGGGTGTTTTTACAATTGATTATGATTATTTAGATGATTATGCTTAGTGGCTGGTTCGTTTGTCCCATATAGGATGATGTTTATCATGAATCATTATATTGTAATAAAAGATTAACTAACGGATGAACTTCTAATGCTGTGGATGTCTTGTAGTAATTTTGTGAGATCAAATATGTGGACTTTCTCGCTTAATGAAAAGATTTAAATCAGACTTTGTATCCAGGACTAACTTATTAACAATAAAAATTCAGAAGATTAAAACGGAACTTTGGTGAAAGGGAATCCACCTGACTATAATGATGGATCCTATCTATGAACAACTAGAAAAATGTTTTTGTTCAGGGTAGACCAATGGTGCAACTTACATATTTGGAAATAAGATGATATAATAAAAGGGTTTTGATGTCTTCCATCTCTTCTCTCAAATTAATTTCTGTCACAATTAAATATAAAAGTCAAAGCAAAATGTATGTACAGTATGCATTAGTGCATCAGAATCATGTTTTTCAATATTACATGCAATTTTCTTCCATTTTAATTCAACAGATTATGCAAATCTGCAGCATAACTTGAGCAAAAATCATGGCAGGATATAAAAGCAATTTCTGTCATTTAGGTTGCACAAAGTAGCCTTCATTGTCTCTTTTTTCTTTAGATTGTGGAGCACATGGGATTTGAAACCTGTCCGAGAAATTACATTTTCTAAATCAAATAAACCAATTGTCAGGTAAAAAAAAATCATTCTGTAGCATTTAGCAATTTATTTTTATGCCTTTTCCAAAAAGTTAATATAATTGTTGGAGTGCTTTGCCTATCTTTAGTATTCCCTGAAGGTTTCTCTTTTGGAAATAGCGTTTAATATTGTTTGGTTTTAATGAATGTGGCCACTCCCTAATATGACATTAAACTTAATGTTTAATGTCATAATGTGTTCCTTGTTAAAATGCAGAATTAATCAAAGGGGGGGGGAAGGTTACAAAATTGTTAATATAACATCCTGCACTAGTAGGTCTTTGCTTGGCCATGGCAATTAGGGTCATCTACTTCATCCCTAACTGTCATGGTTGCTTGCTTAGCCAAATATCATACGATCATGGAGGGCATTAGCTCATTTCTTCTTTGATTGTTAAGTGAATTATCAGAGTTATTAAGCAGGACATTGCATGATAGTGACTTATGATTTTACTTCCACCTTTTGTATTAACTGTGCTTGTCACAAACCAGTTGCCAAATGCCCATGACTGTTGCAATGGTTATGAAAGAGAGGAATGGTTGCAAAGCTATCTTTTTATATCACAGGCTGTTAAATGAGACTGTAAGCGAGGCTTTATATTTCCTCAAGTAATTTTTTGCACATCTATTCCATGGGGTTCCAGATCACATCAGTAAGGTTTGACAGGCTACACTTGATGGCACATATATGATTGCTTACATGCCAGTTTGCTGTAGAAAGATATTTTTTATAAACAATAAAATTCAATGTAAGCGGAAATATATGTATTCAGTGCAGAAAATGAGTAAGATTAACATTTGTATTGTCTTTTTTATTAAATTTATTTGCCTCTATCTCATCATGGGACTAATATAGGCAGCACATAACAAAAAAAAAAAACCAAACCCCAAAATTGAAATCCTGAAGAAATAAAAGAAAATTTAAACAAAGCGAAAGTAAAATTGAACAATAAAATAAGCAAGGGAAAGAAAAAAACCAAAAAACATCAATATGATTAATAAAAAAAAGATGGATGAAAGGGGAGTAGAGCACAGGGAGGTGGGAGTTGGACTCTACTATCAATCTAGCAGCCACCTCAGAATTGAACTTCCCCATTGAATCCCCAGGCCAACTTGCAGAGCCAGATCTTCAAGCTCTTACACAATGATAGGAGGTTGGAGGCAGATCTTACACTGGAGGGTTGGATGTTCTAAAGGGTGACAGAGAAGGTTCTTCTTCTGGATCCTGACAGTCGGAATTCTTTGACCAAAGAGATCCACAGCAGGACCTCCCTGCTGGCTCAAGTAGGACAGGCTAGACAGATTTAATGATATATACCCTAGGATGTAGGCTGTCTGATATACTTGTTTTTATTTGTGTCTTTTTGAAAACTTTATAGCCTTACCTTTTCATGTGATGGCCATCATTTGTACACAGCAAATAATGAAGGAACGGTGATCTCTTGGTGTCGCAAGGACCAACAGCGCTTGAAACTTCCTATGTTCTACTCATTCCTTAGCAGCTACGCAGCTGGTTGACAGCTGTCAGTTTCTCAGCTTTGGTAAATTATGAAGCACTTTTAATACAGAGGTGGACTGTGGAACCTCTTCGGTTTTGCTATATTTTGAAGTAGATGTATGACTTTATCATCAGCAAGTAGATAATTGATGACATCAACAAAAGGCTGCTACTATGCTCATGCACCAAATTTATGAACCATATCACAGTGATAAGAAAATTCTGGCTTGCCTTTTTTGGTACCAAGAGGACTCTAAGGGCGCAAACTCAGAAGTATATATGCTGCAATATGTTATGTAACATAAACATATTTTTATGGATACTTTCCTGGACATACATATTCTAAATCTTCAAGCACTAGTGGTAACTTTTGCTCATCTGTTATGTAAAAATATAATTAAAATATTTCAAAGGTTTATATAAAAACCAGTGTTTGTGTTTAATTCATTATTAGATTATAATATACCTTGTTCTTCCACACATATGTATCACCATCTCAAGTGTTTTAAAACTAGACTTTTAAACGCTTATTTTTTTATGGAGAATTTGATAAATTTAGTAGGTGCTCTCCACCAAAATTATTTGAATTTATGCATTTAATTTTATTTATTTAAAAACTTAAATAACCTCCCATCTTGTATCAAACTCTGGCTGGCTCTCAATTAACAATTAAACAACATCAATAAAAATAGCATAATGTATATATCTATTAAAACTATAAACATTATCTTTACCCATCTTTCTAGACCAATAGATTTTTTTTAGAAAGGCATATGTTTTCATGAGTTATAGCTTAAATTTGGATGAAGAAAACTGTACTTCATGAACATGTATGCTTTTTAATAAATTGTTAGTTCACTTTTTTACTAGAGTTATCATGCAGGAACTGAGAAATTATATAACTAGTACAATAGCCTAGTTCATAAATGATGGTCAAAAAAGTGATTTCTTCATTAGTGTGATGTACACGCCCATTATCACTTAATGGTTTATATGGTCAGGCGACAATCTACAGTCTAAGAAACAACTGTTTGAAAATGTCTTGCCTGACATTATTTGTGAACCAGGTCTGGTAATTCATTCTGCTAGTTTTTGCCCTTGCATGTAGGTTAAATAATTATGGCTTTTTGCTTTGACAGCCCTAGTAACTCAATTCCTGAATTCCAGGCATAGTTTTTGAAATCTGGCAGTTTTCATAAAAACTACTTATTTAGCTCCCCCCTCCCCCCACTTAAAAAAAGGAAATAAGGGTATTTAATGTTTGCACAATCCTCCATGTACACAATTGCTGGGAAGTCCCCGACCCCCCTAGCTTTTATAGACTTTTATAGCAAATAAAAGTTGCCTTTTGTAGCAATTTTAAACTTAAAGTTCTGCAGATAATCACTCATATAAGGGCTTAAAATGAAGCTGCTGAAATTTTACAAACCAAAAGACATTTCTCTTCCCGGTCTCCGGAGAGGCCCTGAAAGGAAGGGCAGGACTCCTCTCCCAGTGCTGGAGGCCAAGTGTTTATCTCTCTTCGTCAGCAGTGCCATGAAGGCCAGCGATCAAGGACCTTCAGCTGCAGACTTTGGGGCCACATGGTCCAGGAGCTTTCAAGGAGAGCCGCTAGTTGGCCTGGCTGTTGATGACGGCTGGGTAAGTGGGCTCTGCACAGACACAATAAGAGGCTTTGCAGCTGGAAGGACATGTGTGCCACCATTTTTCGTGATAATAACTGCTGTGTAAAACGAAACACACACACACACACACACACACACACACACACACACACAAGTACAAGTTTCTTTCCAAATAAATGTGCTGGGTGTCAGGGGAAGCAGAAACAAAAGAGTTTAAAACAGCAATTTGCAAAAAATGAAGTTGGTCCTAAGAAGGCCAACATAGGAGTACAGAAACAAGTGTAAAGCTTGGAGGAGGGATGGAGGCAGAAGGGAATGTGTTTACAAGAGAGACAATGCAACAGAACAATACTAAAAAGAAATCTGTTGCCTCCCATGCCAAAGCAATCTAAAGCTTTTTAAAGATGCAGAAAGAGTGTGACTCCAGTATTTACCCCATTGAGCCTATCTTTATAAAGACAGTTCATATGGTGCACACAAAATGTATGTTACAACTTAAAAGACACATTCAATTTGGAGCTGATGTTATTTGTTTTACAAGGAAAAATGGACTAAAAAAATTAGTTTATCCTGCAGTAAGCAACAGAATCAAATTTGTTTAAAAAGAAAAAGGTCATCCAATTCCAGTCTATAATTTAAGAAGACAAGTGAGGGGTGAGTAAGAGCCTGTTTCACACTTCGGGTAAGAATCATGTTCACAAAAGATATACAGATGGTTCCCATATTAAACACAAAAAAAGTGTGAAGGACAAGTGTTCCTCAACACTTCAAAATGCAGGGCATCCTGGTGCATTTTGAGTGTGTGCGCGTGTGTGTGTGAATATCTACTTTTCACATATCCTACAGAAAACACAACTATAGCTTTGCAAGAAACCAAATCCAATTCAAAACATGCTGAACTGAACATTGTGTGGGCAACTCTTCAGTTATTTCATGTGAGAAAGACAAAATCTAGACAGAATATTAAAATGGAAAGCATTCATACTGACAATAATGACACTTTTATGGCAATCATCTTCCCAGTTTTAATATGGTTGTAAAAGCCAGACATCAGAAAAGCTGAATACAGAAAAATTAATGCTTTTGCATTGAGATCCAGGCTGAAAAAATGGAGAATATCTTGGGGTACAAGAACAAGAAAATGATCTAAACCTAGATTAAGTAAGTGCAAATTGATCACTGAAACATTAATTATAAAGCTAAAATGTATCTATTTTGGATATGATAGGCAGATAGTCCTTGAAGAAAGCTTGATGTTTGGTGAAATGAAGCCAATTGAAAAATAGGCTGACAGAAAACAAGGTGGCTAGACACTTACTGACACCGTGAGTATGAGTTTACAAAAATTATTTACAGTCCTGGTGAACTGTTGTCTATCAAGTCATGAATAGTCAGAAGTAACAATAATGGAACCTCCCCTCCCCCTTGTGGTATCCTTTTTCTGTATAAAAATACTGAATAAAGTTTAGCATGCTACTATTTAAATAAAACAGCCTTTTAGTTCTAGTTCATTTCAATATCCAATAATAGTACACCCTGTTCTACTAGCCCAGTTTGATTCCACCCATGGTCATTGTCCATTTATTTGAAGACCCTAAGTACCCCTATGTTCAGGCGCCCAGCACTTAGTAAGCCAGCCCATAAGCATTGGTAACAGTCTCTCAGATTTTCTAGTGACTCATCCGAATTTCACAAGCCCTCACTGTTTTGTATGCCCTAATAGTTTCATTCTGTCATGCTCCAGTGTTCACAGTATTTCTACACAGGCAGACCCTGAAACTGGAAGTCCAAGATAAGGGAAACCCCTCTAGATATTTTACTTTATTACAGGGGTGTCAAACTCGATGTCACTGAGGGCCGCATCAGGGATGTGTTTGACCTTGGGAGGCCAGGGAGGGCATGCCCAGCTCAACATCACTCATGCCGGGTGTGCCTTTGGTGGCCCAAGCACTCTACCAGTGAAAATAGGCTCCGTTTTCACCTCTTGCAGCTCTCTCCCAGCGAAAACAGAGCTTGTGAGGCCTGCGTGCAGCCCTCGAGCTCCACTTTTGCTGGCAGAGCCACCACAGGCTGGTCCTTCGCTGTTTCTAGGACAGCCCCACGGGCCAGAGTTAAACACCCTGCGGGCCAGATCCGAGCCCTGGGCTTGAATTTGACATCCCTGCTTTGTTATAAAGCTACAAACCCAAACAGCCTCCCCATAGTGGAAGGAAATAATATAATTTATCGCGGTTCTTAAAATGCTTGTGCTTTTTTATGTTCAAACACAGAATTTGAAGTGTTGTAGGTCAAGATTCTGAGACAAGCTTAGTCATTTTTATACCTGTATTCCTAAATAAATTTGCAGATATCTACCTCATTAAAACATTCATTCTGGGGGGAAAAAGACTCCAGTGTTATAGGAGCCTTGAAAAGAAACATGATTTTCTAAAAACAAGATGAATGCCTGCATGATAGTGATTGCCATGGCAGGCATTTTAATAAATACTTGTTTTCAATTTTATTTTTAAAATATCTGGTGCCCATTATGTTTTATTCCTTTGAAAGTTTCTACAATATAGTACTTATTTTTAGAATACATTTTTACAGTTACTTGGGTTCTGCTGCTAACCTGCAGGAATCATTTCTTGAGTTCAAGTCATGGAGAAGAATGTATAATACAGCCCATGGTGAACCCATAGTGCATACTACTTTTATTTCTATTTGTATTCAGTTTTAAAAGTATTATCGGAATGCTGAAAGTTATTCTGATATAACGAATGATATTCTATCTATTCTTGGCATATTTTCTGAGTACCAATTAAGCTAAAGGCAAGTCGCTTTGGGGCATCAGTTAGGGAATAAAAATGCATCAGTATAATACGATAGAGAAACAATGCATTTTTTTTCTTAAATCCTCCGAAGGGTTTACTCCCTTGCGGCTCGGAATTCCCGGCTTTTTCTCTCTCTCCTTTTCTTCCCGTGCTTGTAGTCGCGCGCCTCTCTCCGGCTACGTCCATCCTCTCTGCCGCCGTTTCCAGCCACGAAGCATATACGTGCCTTCTTCATGCAGCCGAGGACGGCACGGCTGACGCTCATCCCCCACCGACAGCCGACATCTTCCAAGAGTAGGGGAAAGAAGTCCACGGCCGCTTTCCCTCGCCCCGATTGACGTCATTAGCTGGAATTCCTCCTCGCGGCAAGCGCGGAGACGCGCACGCGCGCCTTCAGAGTCTCTACCAGGCACAGCCACAGCGAGCGAGTCGGCTATCGGCCGCTCCGGTAGCCAGGGGGCGTGACGGACAGGTAGCGTTCTTTTTCAAAACCAAAACAAAATAAACCACACGCCAAACGCATAGCCGATATCTTCGCCTCAAGGCGGATCAGAGACCTCCATTATAAAATTATGGAGGGGTGGCAAAAAGTCTCATTCTCTCCAAAATACTACCCATTTCTCATCTTCAGAAATTATGTCAGCCACTTGTCCTGTGCCTGGGGAATTTTGCACTAAACGTAGCATCCATTTCCTGACTTTCGTTTCACTATGCAGAATCACTTTTTGGGGGGTCCGTTGAGTTATTTGGAAGACCATCACCCCAAAAAACTTCTCAAGATGTTTCCCCGTTGATGTTAGTTTATTTTATTTATTCAGTTTGTCAAACACATATGAGATAAAAGGTATAAGTATAAACATGGACAGGAACAAGGAAATGAGTACAAATAAATGGGGAACCTAGGATAGGGACGGTAGGCACACTGGTGCGCTTATGCACGCCCCCTTTACGGCCCTCTTAGGAATGGGGTGAAGTCCACGGTAGACAGTTTAAGATTGAAGTTATGGGGGTTTGAGGATGTCACAATAGAGTCAGGTAGAGCATTCCAGGCATTGACCACTCTGTTGTTGAAGTCGTATTTTCTGCAATTAAGTTTGTAGTAGTTTACTTAGAGTTTGTATCAATTGTTTGCCCATGTATTATTGAGGTTGAAGCTGAAGGAGTGAAGTACTACTAAGCGTAGTACACAAAACTATCTGCTACAATGATCACTCTGTTGCTGAAGTCGTATTTTCTGCAATCAAATTTGGAGTGGTTGAGTTGAGTTTGTATTTATTGTTTGACCATGTATGATTGCAGCTGAAGCTGAAGTAGTCGTTGACAGGTAGGATGTTGTAGCAGACAACTTTGTGTACTATGCTTAGGTCGGACCTTAGTTCTAGGTTGCCCAAGCCCAAAATTTCGAGCGTGGTGTCATAAGGGATCCTATTTTGAGCACAGTAGTGGAGGATTCTTCTCGTGAAATACCTCTGAACTCGCTCGATCGTATTAATGTCTGATAGACAGTGTGGATTCCAGGCAGATGAGCTGTATTTGAGGATTGGTCTGGCAAAGGTTTTGCATGTCCTTGTTAGTAGTACAATGTTGTCAGTGAAGACCCTTGGCAAAATTAGGTTAACAACTCTTAATCCCTTATTGGCAATGTTTTTACAGTGACCTCTGGGACTTAGATCATTATATATGAGTACTCCAAGCTTCCTCGAGTATTTCATCTGCCTGTATCTGTTTTTATCTGTTTGGGATAAACAAATAAACAGTCCACGCCATAAAACAAAATATGCAAAGAACAAGCCATTCTTTAATCAACGAACACCCTGGGGTTTTTCCGCACCCCCCAGGCCTAAAGCGACACCGACAAAGCTGTGATAATCCCTGATTTAATTACAGTTTGGTAGCGCCTTCTGCTTTATTGGAAAAGGACAGGTGACATCTGTTTCTTCCAGAAGGACCAAGGAGTTGGCTTTCTTCTTGGAAGGACGCCAGGGTTTGATTCTCCATTTATTTACTTATTTTTTTGATCCAGGCGGGTTGGCTAATTGCACGTCCCCAGGCCATGCCCATTTGACTTAATCACGCTGCATAAGAGATCACAGCTCTTACCCCAAAATACTGTATTATTTATTTAATGGTTGGGTTGCTGCTCTGGAGCATTCCTATCAGATTAGGTTGTAGATGAAAAACATCTTAGCTAAAACCTTGTCCAAACAGAGTGGGGGGAGAAACAAGAGAGGTATTAATATACAAATAGACGTTTGAAGGATGAGACGCGTGTAACTATTAAAACAGAAAATAAATGGTGGAAGAGGGAACTTAAAAGATTGTGATGTAAATACGGAGCTGGGTTTGCCAAAATGCCATCCTGGAAATACACGGGATGTAAGAGGGAAATATGTAAACACAACAATGGAAAAGAGTCCCTTTGGGGAGAGGGGGCGGTTTATAAATTTAATACATTAAATAAAGGGAATGGAGAGAGGAATAGAGAGAGAGGCAGGGAGGGGAGAGGAGAAAAGAGAGGGAAAGAAGAAAGGGGAAAGGAGAGGAAGAAATGGAGGGAGGAGCAGAGAGAAAGGTAGGGAGAGGTGAGGAGAAAGGAGAGGAGAAGAAGGAAGGGGAAAGGAGAGAAACAAATGGAGAGAGGAGTAGAGAAAAGAGAAGGAAAGAGGAAAGGGAAAAGGAGAGAAAGAAATGGAGGGGAAGTAAGAGTAGGAAAGAGAGCAGGAAAAGGAAGAAGAGAGGAGGAATGGGTGAGAGGAAGATGGAAGTAGAGAAGGGAAAGGAGAGGAGGAAAGAAGAAAAGAGAGGAGAGAAGAAGCAAGGGAAGGAGAAAAGGGAAAGGAAGAAGGAGGGTAGTTATAAAATAAGATAGGCATAAGAGATGCCCAAAAAGTAACCTCAATTATATTTTTAACTTGAGGAGGAGGAAAAATTGTTATAAATGTTGAAAGATAGCACATATTATTAATGAGAGTTGTGAGCGTGTATATTTGTG
>JAPKID020005668.1:0-11008 GCA_026931265.2 Tropidonophis doriae | reverse complement strand
GCTGCTTGCCCTGCCCCCTGCCTCAATACCAGTTGATGTGGGTGGGATAGGAATTGGCTTTCAGGTCTCACCTTATCTTCCCTTCCCGGTTATCCTTCCTCCATTGTATGGAAAGAAAAGCATGCGTCCACCTCATATTTTCCAGAGCACTGGAGCTGGTCCACTTCTACCTTCTTCCCCCTCTAAACTTCTCAACCATGGATGGTAAACGTGTAGCTTTCCAGATGTTGCTCATTACAAACTCTGCACTCCCAGCCAACTTGGCTAGAGCTGATGAATTCTAGGATTTGTAGTTTGCAAACATCTGCAGCTACAGCTTCCCCTCCTGTTTTATGTCATCCATGAGTGATGGCAAAATAAGCTATTTATAAATTTGAAGGAGGTCAGAGAATATTTTCTAAGGGAATTGAAGTTCAAGAACTACTACTGCCAGCCCCCGGTTCTTCTGCAATGCAGATGTGCCAGCCTTGATGAACCGTATGCAAAAATATAAGCTGTACCCAATATTTATTGTAAAATGAACATTTTTATTTACCCCAAATGATCATCAAAGGGAACCAGGTTGATGTGGTAACCCCAATCTTGACATATTTTTTATCTCTGCTCATTGGGCTTATCTGCTCTTGCTCACTATACATCTAGGCAGATACCTGTTTATTCATTCCAAGTGCTCAGTAGAAGAGCCTGTTCCCCACTTGCTTAGGCATTGCAGGGGTACAGTTTGCTTTTATGGTTCAGCACGATCCTTTAGTGAATTGGAGCATCCAGGGGTTGGGTGGGATGGGAGAAGAAGTTTGATTTAGATACTGATAAAATATTTTATTAAAAATTGATTTTTAAAACAGTTGTGATTCCTTCTGGTTCCTTCCTGAGGTAATAATTTACCTCAGGGGTCTGAGGTAAATCTAGGGACAGAAAGCATGTGATTAATGAAGACTCAATCAGCAATACACTTATTTTTGGATGTTTTCTTTGAATCCATTTATTAGAGACGCACTTGGACTTTCCCAAATCCATACAGTTAATTCACGAAATAAAGGGAAGAACTATCTGCTATATGGGACCTCAGAATTAATGAGGAACATAATTAGGCTTCTTGGAAGTTGGAATGGAGCTGAGATTAGGCAGGTTTTATCCAGCTATATTGTTTTAAGAACTCCAAGAACAAATTGACAATTAACTGCTTCCTCAAAGAAAAAATCTTGGGAAGAAAGACCACGAAAACTCCAGCAGGCCTTCTTTCTGCTTCCCTCTCCTTCAAAGTACTGTGAAGACAGTCTCTCCTTCACCCAGGACACTGGAGGTGATGGAAGTTCTTTGAGGGCAGTGTTTCTTTTGAAGTCTTCATGGACACCTCAGAATTCTTCCGGTGACCAAAGATTCTCCTCTTCACATTTAATCTGAATTCTTCTGAGACATAATAGTAAATGAAGGGGTCGACACAGCTATTGCAGGTGCTCAAGGCTAGGCTGCCCATATAGGCCACGTAGACTGTCCCGTCCCTCTGGAGGCAGGAGTGGGAATAGTGAAGGAGTAACAGGATATGGCTTGGGCTATAAAAGACCACGACTGAGATAAGCATGAGGGCTGTCAGCTTGGCAGCCAAAGCATACTTTTCACCGCTGCCCAACAAGATCCGGAGTGTAACCCCACAGCTGAACACCATGATGAGGAGAGGAGTGAGGAAGCCACAGGCAATGAGGAAGATGAAGTAATAGTAGTTACGATGTTCTTCGTCTTCCCATGGCTGGACGTCGTGACATAGAGTCTGCTCCGTCCTATAGAGTGGGAAGGACTGGCGGGAGAGAATCAAAGGCAGGGTGAAGAGGACGGCCACCATCCAAACTACAGCACAGGTGCCCATGGCAAAGGCATTACTGCGAAAGGAGCGGGCGAAGAACGGGTGGGCTACGGCAAGGTAGCGATCCATGCTGATGCAGGCAAGCAAAATAATGGAGCAGTACATGTTGCCGTAGAAGGCCATGGTGGTAAAGCGGCACATGCCCTCCCCAAAGGGCCAGTGGTTGCCCAAGAAGTAGTAAGAGATCTTTAGAGGAAGCAGCAGGCATAATAAGAGATCGGCGGTTGCTAAATTGATCAGGAAAATGGTGGAGGGCAGTTTCTCCACCCGCGTGGTGAGCACCCAGAGCGCCAGAGCATTGGCAGGGAGTCCAATGAGGAAGATAAGGGTGTAAAAGGATGGGAGGACTATGACGGTGAGTGTGCCATCGAGTAAAGCACGTGAATTTTCCAAGATACTCAGGAAAGTAGTGTTGTTCTCAGTGATTGTCTCTCCTGGGATGCTGCGAGGGCACACGGCATTTTCTTGCTCTGCTTGATTCTCATCGGTTCCATTTATGCTATAATCTAACCATAGAAGGAATCCAGTCAGTGACTCTAATTATGAGTCCCCAGTCCACCTCCAGCCTTCACTCCATCTACTTTAAGAAAGCAAGTCACTCGCAGGTGTACTCCCTTCTCCCCTCCCCCTCTTATAGGGTGCTTCAGTGTTTGATTCCTGAGACTGCCTGGACTGCAGTTTTCTTGGCAAGAGTTTGAGAATTGGGTTGCCCATGCCTGCTTCCTAGGGCTGAGAGAGAAGGTCACTAAGTTAGCAGTCTCCTGGTTTCTAATCTCTTGCCTTTAACCCGGGTGCGGGTTAGTAACAACCTTTAAAGTGCTCCATGGCAATGGACCTGGGTATTTGCAAGACCGCCTCCTATCAAATACCTCCCTCCGACCAGTCCGCTCCCACAGAGAGGGCCTCCTCAGGGTGCCGTCAGTCAGTCAATGTCGGCTGGCGACCTCTAGGGGGAGAGCCTTCTCTGTGGCAGCTCCTGCCCTCTGGAATGACCAACCCGCTGACCTACGCACAACCACTGACCTGCGCCTTTTCCGCCAAGCCTTGAAAACTCATCTATTTTGTGCGACCAGCCTGACATAGTTTTTAATTGGCTTTTATTAGGGGTTCTATAGGGTATTTTAGAGCAGGCTTTGGGTTTAATCGATTTTTAATATATTTATTGTATTATAGTATTGGATGTTTTATTGTTGTTTTATTACTGCCTGTTCACCGCCCTGAGTCCCGTAAGGGAGATAGGGCGGTATATAAATTTGAATAAAACCTAAACCTAAAAAAAAAATGTATATGTGCAAATTGAACCAAGTTGCTTCTGTTGACTCTTACAAAATTTCTACTTTTCCCACTCAAAATGAAGAACAACTTTATTTTTAACTTTATTTTTTGTGTTTGTGGGTTATGTAAGGTGATTTGGACCCTTTGGAAAAGACATTTAGATTTGTTCATATTATATGCTAACTTTTTTCAGCTGGTCATCACTGTGAATTACACAGAATATATCTCATAGTTCACTGGTTATATAAGTACATGACTTGCTGCTAATCCATTATTGTCTACTATACCTGGCAATGTTCTTATGGTTCAGAGAGTGAGTTTTTCCACGTCATCTACTATGTGGGAAAAGCAGACACTGAAAAGTTTGAGAGACTTTCACTTACAAAGCTTACACTCTGTCATAAACCACAGCCCTTTCACTGAGCATTCTTTCTTTATAAGGAGCACTCTTCGAAATGTCATTATTTTGTCATTTTTAAACAATGACAAAAACAGCAAAGGAGAGGAATATGAGGAACCGAGGTAGTTAAAGTATTAGTTGATGCTGATAGATGTGATATTTGAGTGTGCACTTGGGATTTTTTTTTTTCATGGTGAAATACAGTACTGCTATACCCACTTTTTCCTGTTAAAGTAGCAGGAAACTGCAAGGAATGATTATGCCATCACTTTACGCAGAGATAGGCAGAAAATCATCTCCTAGGCCAGGGGATCTGCAAAGTTGGCTCTTTTAAGACTGGTGGACTTCAACTCCCAGAATTCCCCAGCTGGTTGATATTAGATAAAACTTTATTGCGGTCATGGACCAAAAGATAAAATAGACAAAACAAATGGGGATATACAGCCGAGCCCCACTGAAGGGTGCGAGACAACAGGCAAAATCGATGACAAGGACCATTCTGTCAACCATACCATCTAACTGTTAGAAATTTAAATCTATGGTTTAGGAGTATGATTAGTGTGAATTGAGCATAAATGGAAGATACCATGTTAAGATTTACATGAGTGCTTCTGTCAGCATCTGATGCGGCCACCGAGTGGTACACTGCAAACAATCAGCACAACTAGCCTCAGCCAGTGGGAGCAATCTGACCCTTCCCACAGTTCTTACAAGCTAAGACTGCAGCAAATAAATCTGCAACCTTCTGTGTGGTCCTCAGATCAGTGTCCTGGAGAAGAAGGTGAAGACTCTGATTTCCTGTTAGTCCGGGAAATCTTTGGCAAATAGGGGAGATGAGTAGTAGTCTTTTTTCCTGGTAGTAGGGGCATGTGAATACAATGTGAGCTAGCGATTCCAAGGATCAACCGTCACATGAGCAGTGGGTGGGCTTTGCACCCCCCCAAAAAAAAGTCTATCTAGGGCATTCGAGGAGATCTCATTAAAGCATGCCTTTAGGAATGAGCTGGCTGGGGAATTCTGGGAGTTGAAGTCCACCAGTCTTAAAAGAGCCAACTTTGCAGACCCCTGGCCTAGGCTTTGTACAAATAAGCTTTGTAGATAGTAGAAACAATAAGGAAGCCATTCTTAGCATATGTCCAAGATTGCTTCACACTGAGCTTCTAATGAAAATCTGATACTCTTATATTTGAACTGGACCAGTCTCTTCCAGTTAGCAATTGGCTTAAGGTCTAATCAGTTTCAGGGAGCCATCCAAAAGGAGGGTTCTAATCAACTAATTAAGGTCACAGTTGAGCTTGTTAACTTATGGTTAGGAAAGGCTGAGCTGGAAATAAAACAACGCAAGAAGGGATAGTTTTAAATAATCTCTTTGTGCTGTGTGGAGGCAAAAAAATGGGAAAAGGGGGTCAGGCATAGGATAGTGTATAGGAGAACTTTATCTGAATGAAATTGCAGCAATCAGTAATTTTCTCAGCATCTCTGTATCTTATCTCTACACACAATGTGACATGGTTTACTTAATTTTTATTTATTTTTTTTATTTTTATTTTATTTCGATTTCTATCCTGCCCCATCTCCCAAGGGACTCGGAGCACTTAGCAACCATGTTGCTCTATGACCATTTTGCCGGACTCATTGAAGTCATTAGTTGATACTATATTAATATTAGAACTGGCTTAATCACAAGTGTTTTCTCAGTTTATATTTTTGGATATCCTTAATATTTTTGTGCAATATTTTGCACAGCTTAAGGGTGTGTATATTCTGCAATTTCAACAGTTTAAGATAACTAAGATTGCTTAAATGAAATTGACCTAAATATGTTTTCTAAGACTGTCTTATTTTTCTTTCCCTTTGTCCTAGTAAAGATCCATGTAACAGATCACTTACTGATAGTAGAACAGATTGGAAAAAAGATTTTAGAAATGGCTTCTCTTGAAGAATTTGCCTAAATGAAAAAATATACTATGCTTGATTGATAAGGTAAATATCCTAAAAATGTTGCTTTTTGGACTGTCATCCCAAATTCTTTAATCATTGCTTCATTCTAAGATAAAATGTATGAATGGATTTTTTTTTGCATTGTGCATTGTTATTTTAATCTGGGCATAAAAACCTTGGGAGCAGATTGACTATGTTAATTCACGATTACTGATGAAATCAAATGTTTGTACAATTCCTTTGAAACTTTATTTTTATAATGGTGGTTGATTTCATTCAGTAAAAGAAAATGCTTTTTTCTCTATATGTACATTTTGATATTCTGTTATTGCTAGATAGAACAATCTGATAATAAATTTAAGAGACCATAATTCTCGCCTTTCTTCAGAGACTGAGTTTATATAATTTTACATAAGTCATTAACTTCTAGCTAAGGTTCTGTCATAAGAACCATATCCAGACTAAGGTGATAATTTTTCACTTTTAAGTAAGGGATTCTCTGGCAAGATATATTTGCCTACCAATTTCTTTTTCATGAGGAGCTATTTTATTTTATTACAATCAGTACCACTAGTTCCAAGTGCTCATATATTTTCAGCAATTGCCGATTAGCTGAAGAGTCTATGGATTTTGATTGCAATATTCCATCCAGAAATATTACATCAATATATCATCAATAGTTGCTACAATTCAATATTATTACATATTCAATATTGTAATATCCAATAATATTACAATGCAATATTACATCAATAGTTGCTACAATTCAGTGGATATCAAGATATCAGCACTTACTAGCTGGTTAAGATTTATATATGGTCTGAAAAGGTCCATCCATAGTATGCAATTTTATGTTTTAATAAGTCAATTTAAAGTTTTTAATCTGTTTAATAGGACCTGTGAACTTGAAAAAATACTTATGGTATGGTACTTAGCTGAAAAGTACTGAAAGACTTATAGAAATCTAAGAAGCTAAAGTATTATCATTATATTGATAGATTAATACAGTATCTTTCAGAATAAAATGTATTTCAAAGGAGATACATTTTAATTGCAAATTATATATGTTGCTTTCTGAGCAATAAGTAATATATCTGATGTTAATTTATTTATAATCACCTGTTACTCTTTTCCCCCTGCTATTTATTCCAATTTATAGGAAGTATGTTGTATGTATTTGTGTGCTAAGAGTTAAACTAGACATGGCTTAAATTCCTGATTAGTTTTTAACATATATCTATCACCAGCAGCTTGATAAGGAGACAGTTAATTTTAAGAAGATTAACTCTTAAAGCAGAAAATAATATTTGAAGTAAAAATATCTCAGTTCAAAGAAAGGTAACTGTTCGGAATCGGTGATTTAGTCCCTAAGGATGACATGCTATTTCTTTGGAATTCAAAGCTTTCTTTTCTTGTCATTGAAAGAAAAGGAATTGGGATATTATAATTCCTGAGACTAACAATACAAACCCAGACACATCTCTTTAGAAGTGAAGCTCAGTGTGTAGGCTTGTATAAGGTAGTAGCTTTCGTCCCCCTCCCCACCCCCCAAAAAAAAATTCATTACTGAAAGTATTATTGGAATAGATTATTCTCTTCTAAGCAGTTATGAACCAGTCCATGTTTTTGAACTGTTTTTTTTAAACCGTAATTAGCAAAATACCAGATGTTATCACTTTTTGAAGTCTGTGTGGAAACAAATGAGTGAAACCAGCAAAGCAGTATTGCTAGGATATAAAGCTGCAGCCTTTATGCTAAAATATGTCCATTTTTTTGTGAAAAGAGTTGTTTACTTAGGGAGATAAGCAGCAATCTTCTAGTTTTCAGTTGATCTTCACTGTGTATATTTATGTTGATGGAAGCAGATGTTTAAAACAAGCTGAAATTTGTTTTACAGATAGTTTGTATGAGTTCCGGAGAAGATGGCTTATGTTAGCTCAAAGGAATTTGCACTAATATTTGGAGTAGTGGCCACTTGCTACTGGAACAGTCTGTTTTGTGGCTTTGTTTTTGATGATGTTTCTGCCATTTTGGACAATAAAGATTTGCATCCTTCAACTCCAATTAAGAATCTTTTTTTGAATGACTTCTGGGGAACACCCATGTCTGAGGTAATACCTCTACAGGCCACCTAAAGCATTTTTATAAAGCATTGAACCTACCGTGCACTAAGACCTACCTTGCACTTCAAAAATGTCACTTCAGCCTTCAATGATATTTTACAAAATACTGATATTTTATTTTCCATTCATTTTAATTTATAACATATATGATTCATTGTAATTTAATTACAATTTTATTACAATGACAATAAAGATTATTATTATTATTATTACTATGACCAGGATACAAATCTTAATCATCAAGATATTAAAGACTACAGGAAAAATCAATATAATTCAAACTAGATTTTCTGAAATTGATACTCATAAACTCTCAGCGTATATCAGAAAAAAATTGGAATTAGCTAGTAGACTGTCATACACAGAGAACTTGAGGGAGAAGATTTGATATGTTTTTGAGCAAACAAAGCAAACAAAATTGGCATGAGTGCCCCCAAGGCGCAGGGGCACATTGGCAATTTTCCAAATCTACTATTCATGTTATGTTGAATATTTGAAGAGAAAATATAATGTAACCTTGCATTCGTAGCAATGCACAAAGGAGTGAATTTGTGCAGTGTGTATATGATGAGAGGAAGAGATTGATTTGAACAGATTTGCCTAGTTTGGCTATCTGGCTGTTTATTTAGCATGATCTTTAAGGGGAGAGGCGCACATACTACTTGTTTAGGCTTCTAAAACTTTTTTTGAGAATTTTCCATTTTACCAATAGCTTTTATTCCTTTCTACATGATATTGCTTACTTCTTTGTTTTGTCTTTTTAGGAGAGAAGTCATAAGTCGTATCGACCCTTCACTGTTTTCACATTTCGTTTGAACTATCTTTTCAGTGAATTAAATGCTATTTCTTACCACTTCCTGAATGTCATCTTTCATGCAATTGTTTGTATCATCTTCCTCAAAGTCTGTAAGATTTTCTTAGACAACAAAAGCAGTTTGGTTGCATCTTTACTATTCGCAGTGCATCCCATACATACTGAAGCAGTAAGTAAATTTAAAAATCTTGCTAGTTCAAACTGGGGAGTTCTTAAACAATGCAGGGTGATGATAGTGAAAAAACAATTTAGGGAAATGGGAGGGAATGTTAGAATAAGGGGGGGGGGGGTATTCTCAACTGCATCTACATTTAAACCTATCATTTACTTCCAGACATCACCTTTCAGCTTTCCAGCAACCACATGATTGTGTAAATGCATTTGAAGGATGCTTTAGGAAGTGAACTGGCATAAGCAGTGAATATGCTCCCTTGTTAAAGCTGTGAGGCAGCTTGTCCTCTTGAAGGCTCTGTGCAATTGTGTCAAGAATGTTCCAAGGTCATGTGTTTGGCAGTGCTTCTGCTTGGCAAAATGACTTAATATACACACACAGTACTCAGATTACATCATGTCTTTTGAATCCAAAGAGCTTTTTCTAAGCACATATTCACAGAGCAATCAACAAGTTCCTTCATTCTTGGTCTCTGAAGGGGTCAGTCACTTATTACTCTATTTTCTCTTTCCCACCCGTCCATTTATGTCACGCAACCAAAAAAGTAAGAAAAGTTTATTCTAGGTCACATTTGTTTGGGACAATGCACATTTTTCTCCAAAATTCATTCCCGAGTAAAAATAAAACATCTCTGATATGTTAACTCGCTTTCTTCCTATGTTTTTCAAGTTAAAGCTGAGCAAGTCAGCAATGATTGATTTGGGAATGTGGGCTGGGAGGTGGAAAAGCCCTCTGGGAAATGGCAAGGGCTATACTGCATATACTATATTTACTATCCTTTCCTCAGGAAAAGTCCATGGATGTGTTATACCAGTTGGGCTTGACCTCCGAGCCATCTTCACTTTACTTATAATATTAATTTAGAATTAGATCGTTTCTTTGTTTATCCACATGATGGCAGTCTAGTTCTGTCCTTGCATACTTCATCCAAGCAATGGAAAATCAGAACTTTAATATAAATATATAAGGTTTTTTTTGTCCCTTACCTTAATACTTTATCTCATTTTGCTTAAATGATTTATATTGCTGTATCTTTTATTTAGGTAACTGGTGTGGTGGGAAGAGCAGAACTTCTCTCCTCAATTTTTTTTCTAGCTGCTTTTCTGTCCTATACCAGATCCAGAGGGCCTGAAAACACTATAGGTAAAGCAAACAATGAGCAGTCAATAATTCATACTCCACCCCCCATACCTTCAATGTAGTTATTTAAAACCCAGATAGGGAATCTGCAGTGGATTGTGCAATTTCAAATCACTGCGTAACAAGGCAGTTCAGATCTACCCTTCATTTTCTCCTGTTCTATGGCTAAGAGAGAAGCATATATTAAAATGAAAGCATATGAGGTGCCAGAGAAAGATACATCCCAATCATACTCTTAGCACTTGAATCAATCATTCTTTGCTGCAACTCTGCCACCACATGTCTCACAACAAAAAATATTTTTAAGAAAAGTCCATATCTGTATAACATCACCCAATCCTAATTTAAGGAAACAAGAGCAAAGGCCCTATGATTTTGGAAGTTGTGGCATGGCCTTTGGAGGCCCCAGATTGGAGAACTATATCTTGACGTGGCATCTACAAATGATAGTTACAGAGATGGTACTTCTATTCTTAAATAGCTATAAAATGTGGTCACTTTCAATAAAACCATCTGGCAAGACAATGTACATTCAGTGTTCAGAGAGTAAGGAAATATTTCCAGGCTGACATTTGAAATGCAATGTTGCTTTTCCCAATTTCACGAAGACTAACTATTTTTGTATCTTACATTGCAGTGTGGACTCCTATTGCAGCAACAGTTTTTTTGGTGGCTGTTGCTACATTATGTAAGGAACAAGGAGTAACGGTGGTGGGGATATGTTGTGTCTATGAAGTATTCATTGCTCAAGGGGTAAGGAATTTATCTGATTCAATTTCAGTTCTGAAATTAAAATCTGTCACTTGGAGACACTTGGCTATAGGATTTGAATGATTCCCTTTAGATACATTTATTCAAGTTGGTGATATCACACTCTATTCACAGGAGCACGTATTAGATTTAATGAATATATCTAGATGAATAATTTAGTCCCAACTGTTTTGTGCAGAATAGGACTGAAAGTACCATAAAGATTATCTGGGATCTCTTTGTGCTGAAGGAAGACACTCAAATGTATTCCAGACTGACTAGATCAATGTTTTCATACTTGTCAACTTCAAGATGCGTGGACTTCAACTCCCAGAGTTCCAAGTCACATGCTCGGGGAATTCTGGGAGTTGAAATCCACACAGCTTAAAGTTGCCACATTTGAAACACTGAACTAGATCAGGGGTCTCCAACCTTTGCAACTTTAAGTCTGAAGGACTTCAGCTCCTAGACTTCTCTGGCCAGCTTTGCTGGCTGGAGAATTCTGGGAGCTGAAGTCCTTCAGACTTAAAGT
>JAPKID020005667.1:0-11008 GCA_026931265.2 Tropidonophis doriae | reverse complement strand
CAAAATCTTAGTGTGTCTTAAACTCCAGTGTGTCTTATTCTCCAAAAAATATGGTATACTAAGTGTCGGGGTATGAGAAAGTATTTTATTTTGTCTATAGATAAAGGTAAAGGTTCCCTTCACCTATTATGTGCGAGTCATTCCCAACTCTAGGGGGCAGTGATCATCTCTGTTTCAAAGACCCAGCGCTATCCGAAGACATCTCCATGGTCATGTGGCCTGCATAACTAAACACTGAAGGTACACGGAATGCTGTTACCTTCCCACCAAAAGTGGTCCCTTTTCTTCTACTTGCATTTTCACATGCTTTTGAACTGCTAGGTTGGCAGAAGCTGAATTTAGTAATGGGAGCTCCCTCTGTTATGCAGCACTAGGGATTTGGACCATCAAACTGTTGACCTTCTGATCGACAAGCTCAGCGTCTTAGCCACTGAGCCACTGCATCCCTATTTTGGCTATACAAATCTCTAACACCCTGTCCCTTTTCCTCAGCTCCAGTGTTGGGATACTGATATTCCAATATGGGTCCAGTCAGGTCAGCTTCAGGGTTGACATTAAGTTTATGTCAAACGTTTGGGTAAACAGGGCTTCAAATTAAACCTCTATATCAGAATCTTCCAAATATATACATTATGGTGGAAAACAAAACCCCAGAATATATTTACTTAGAAAATTTATATCCTACTGTAATCACAAACTTTGGCATACTTATAAGTAGGCAGTACTTGGCATGATGCCATTCTGGATGGCAAATAATGCTGAAAGCAACGAAACTCCAATTAGGAACTATTTCAGAGAGTCAACCTATCACAGAGAAGCATGATTCTAGGATTCACACAAACATTAATTTCTCAAAAAGGAGGTACAAGGTACAAACAGGTGCTTCTTCTGTCCCAACTAATTGAGCCAATTCTAGTGTGAAGATGCAATCCTGCAGGGAGTCTGGCACAAGTTATATAAGACAAATTTTAAGTGAAGAAAGATAATATTTTCAATTATAGCCATAGTTGTATCTGGAGTAAATAAAATGGGAAAATCAAGGGCTCCGATCAATGATAATTTTAAAAATTTGGAAAATGAAATTCACCTTTGCATGGCAATCAAAAATTGGATGAGGCCAAAATAGAGGTCCATAACATAAAGACTTTCTCAGTAATTATATGTTTGAAACATTTAACACCAAATAACACAGGATTCCCCTTGGAATCTAATGATCTGACATATTCAAATAAATCCATGCAATAAACAAAGCCCTGTTTTTTTTGTAACTATTCTGAGATAATCTAGATCCAATTAGAAGCCTATTAGAAATATTCTAGTTAATGAGAAAATCTGACAATTTACTGGACCTTTGATGCAGCCCCAAACTTAGGTTAAGTACTTTGATAATTTTTGATTGGACCCAAAAAACCTTCTTACACATGATAAAAATGTATGTTCAGTTCAGCATCCACCTTTATTTTCAAAATAACATTTGATTTACCAGTAAAACAGGTCAGTGGCTCTAAAAATCAAGTGAAACATACACCAAGTAGAGTTCAGTCAAGGAAGCAAAAATCATATAGACTCTAATAAGCAATTTTAATGCAATAATTAAAGTAAATCCCAGAGTCCTGAAAGAGCAATAGGAACTTCAAGTCCCACATTACCTTGAAGTTCATAAAGGTGGAACTTTTTAAAACCTTTGAAACTCTTCTTCCCAGTCTTTCTGCAACCCAGATTCAACTGCCATTTGTTAGAAAAACTTCTAACAACTCTCCATATATTGATTGTTTATGTCTAGAATTGCTCCTCTTTTTTTGTCAGCCCCCTCAAAATCTCTCATAATATTAGCAGACAAAGAACATTCTTGATCAGAGAGGCATCACTTAAAATACCTGCGGGCAAAGATGCTGAAGCTTTGGAAGCTTGCTGACAAGAAGAGGCAATGAACCTCAGCACTGCATGTGGAAAGATAGCCAAAGCTTGTCAATAAACTATTCCTGAACCAATGATAAATTGGTGCAGCTGCCAAAAGCAGATGACAGACTGAGATCACATAGCTGTACAGGTACTTCTGGAGTAGTTCAAAGAGCTTGTATGGGAAGTACCCCGGAGAACACATTTGTAATGGTATAATAGAATGAGTTATTCTTCAGCCTTACTCTGACTTAATAGGCCGATTCCAATCAATCTGAAAGGATTTACGCATAATCTTTATATCTCAGGAAATCTGTAGAATTTTTAAATCGGTACCATCATTCACAATACATCTAATCTGAGAGAATTTCACCAAATCCCATTTCCCTAATTGATCTCAAGGGTATTTAATCATATAAAGTCTAAGCACATCTTTATAATTCCACTGGATTTCAGATTGAAAATCTTGTGCCTATAATCATGTTGCCAAATTTCATTAAAATATGGTTAAACCATAGGCAATTTCTGCCCAGCAGCCATAAAAACAGGTAAATAGTTAAACACAATGTCATGCCACTACTATTGAATTTCCCCCAAAACTGCTTTGTATGCATAGATATGAAATTGGAAAGTAATATGCTTGTTCAGTGAGCACTGAGCCGAAAAGGTCATGCAGAAACATTGCACACACACATACTCATCGGGGTCATGCTCCAGAAAAGCCGAACTTCCAGGTTCTAGCATGCATGTGTGCCTGATGATCAGCTGGCCAGCATGCATGCACAGGCCAGTTTTTGGCACTGCCACACATGTAAAGGACAGTTGATCATGTGTGCGCCTACCCGCCAGAAACCCAAATGACAAATAGGCAAAGCTGCATGTGCCAGGAAACATGGTTTTGTGTGCCACTTTGGGCATGTGTGCCATAGGTTCGCCATTACACTTCTTGTTGGTTATATACAGGTTATTCCCACATGTTTTGTCAGGTCATAGACATACCTAATGACTTCATTCGTGTAATATGCTAAGCTTACTTTGATTCATTTTTAAAATATATTTTAGTATAATAAGTCATGCAAACATTGCTTATTTTATGATTTTATGGTTCATTGTCTTGCATGAATACAGAAAATGGGTTTGGTAACAAAATGTTTTGTGAAGTGAGTCTTAATATTGCATGTAATGAAGGATGTCTGTAATAAAGTAGCCTTATTGTATTAGTTGTAACTAATAAACCATTGTTTCCTTGTGAGATAAAAGCAGATTATATGAATTTGCCTACTGGAAATTCTGCTTGGCTGACAAATGATTTGTCAGAATTAAGTTCTTTTTCTTTTACTACAAATTTTCTTTTGTAGTATTGATCCTACTTTACATGAGCTACTAAGTATATGCATTTGATCTGAAGATGATTGGATCAGATTTCCTGAATAAGATCATCCTCCCAAGCATGCACAGCAAAGTTTTATATTTATTGACTTTATGTTCCACTCCAATCAGTATTGACTTTGAACAGTTTATGTACTGTTTTCATAATTAAGGTTTGAAAAATACGAACCAATGTAGCAAAGTACAAATTGCAGTTGATGATCATGATCAGTAGAGATTTATTTCAACCAGCCCTAAGACTTGCCCCTAAGGCTTGTTGAGAAAGACCACTTACAATGGCTTTTCTAAAAGCCAGCATTTCTGGGACCATACAGGGAAGGGAAGTGCAAGGGAAGTGCAGTTCCCAAAACAGAAAAGCAATTGGAACAATCTGCTTTTAAGACCCCAATTGATGGCATTATTTGCAAGAAGTAAACTGACCTCAATCAAATTGGATTTAGTCTGAATTCCTATGACCAATCTCCTCCCACTTATGACTATAACCTTGTTGCTTGTATCTTTACAATTTATATTGTTTTATTTAGTTTCATGCTGTGATTTGATTATTTATTTAGTACCCTATGACTATCACTAAGTGCTGTATCTTAAGATTCTTGATGAAAATATATATTTTATGTTCACCAAAGACAAATTGCTAGTTAGTCCAATCACACTTGGCCAATTAAAAAAAAATCTTTTCTAGAATAGATTATCTTTTATTCTATTCCATTCCATTCCACACTAATCAGGTTGCCAAACAGGATCTGAGGTGATCTGCATATATTTCCTAGGAAATCTAACCCTAGGTAATTTACTAGGTTTTTTAAAATTTCCAATTCATGGGACTTCAAAATCTGCCCCCCCCCCCATTTGCAGAACTTACATTTTTTTCATTGCAGTTCAGTAGAAAAACAAGAAGTGTCATTTCAAATGCCCCATTTTAAATAGGGTGATTATACTTTCAGGAAATGGAAAAATAGAAACATAGAACTTAATCATGTTAGGTATCATTTATTTAAAACAGTTGCATAAACTCTTTAGTTTTATGTGAGTATTAATCTTCACATGCAATAATCTTTGTCTTACCTATTTGTTCAGTTACACAAACTTTGTTTCAACAAGGAAGGATTGAAGCAGATATTTTTATTATTGTAAAAATAGAAATCCCTATATGTGGAACTAGAAACATCAAAACCAACTTTGCATGCTTCTACTTTCCCTCTCTGCTTTTATTCCTAAAATCAGTTTAAATGACTGCAGAAGATTTACACTAAGGAGAAAATAGATTGGAACTTTGATTATCCATGCTTCTGCTGTTATTTGCTTGGCACATTTATCAATAGTTAACCTTGGTATTATTAAGCAAATTTTCTGAATTCAGATACACAGAACCAAAAACTAACTGTTCAGTTTAAACAACATTTGAATTCTACATGTTACTAGAACCAGTGTTTATTTATTCAATGTACAGTACCTATAGATCAATCTATGACCATAAAGAGAATTACCCCAGCAACAGTACTCTCTTGAGAAGCATTTGTTAACAGTACGGAAAGTGGAGTTGATTGAAATTCACTTCCTGAGAGCTTATCTTATTTGAAGATGCTAGGCTTGCTAAAGAATGTATTAAGTAATTAAGATGGAACTCTGCATCAGAAGAACATTTACAGCTAAAAGCCCTTAAAGGCACTACAAAGAAAACCTACCACATTTGATAAAGTGCCTTTTCTTGGGAAGTACAAAATAGTTCACAGCCTTCAATTATCCCTGCTAAGAGGCTGAAAAGAAGAAAGAAATGGCTTTGGCTTACTTTTGAGAATGCAGAAGAAACTAGAAATGTTATCTTAAATTCATGAACAATGGTTCTCTTTAGTGAAGAGTAAAAGAGATTCTTGGTTCTTTCCAGAATTGTTTGTCATATTTGGTTGATAGCAGATTAATTAAAAAAGGGTGAATAACTTGATTTTACTTCCAGCTGCTAAAAAAAGAGAAATGGAAAGAGATATGACAAACTCTCTTTGCTACCATTTGGTAGTCAACCATATTTTTACAGTGTATATGTTAGGAGTAGACTCCTAGAGTTGGATAGGCAATATATAATCCCATGGTGGCAAATGGTCATTGTGGCTTTAAGGATGTTGGAATGTTGTAATGCAATTAAAGAAGTGTAATTATCTCCACTATAAGAGGAAGCCAGCAGATTTGCTAATTGCTCCCTCTGCTTGAAGATCTATCTACTGATAACTGACTGCTCATGTTCTGTGACTGACTGTGTTTGAAGAAGGAAGAAGGAAGGATTGTGGATTGCTGACTGTAAGCAATTTGTTTATTTGTTAAAGGACTTTGTTTTGACTATCAACGATCACTCCTTGTGAAGCAGTAGTATAGTTTTACAACATCAGTAAAGCTACTTTGTTTTTACTAAAAGTGTCTGGTTTACTATTTGTGTGTTTACTAGCAATGTTTCTCTAGCTGCATATTCCGCTGCACAACTTTCTGTCTCCCAGTGGAAATATCCCCTAACAATATATCTAGAATTTTTTTTGTTATCCACTGGGATTGAATTTAGATTTTCTAAGACCCCCTCCCACCTGCCACCAAGTCCCAGTCCAATATTTTAATGACTACACTATCTCTAAACATCTCTAAACCATATGAATAAATTATTAAAGAAAAGACTAGTCTGGGCTATGTTATCAGCACATAAATATGAAGCAAAGTGAACAGTGCTACCCAACTAGTACACATTAGGGGGTCAAAGTCAAGTTCCATTCTGCATAAATATAAATCACTTCTATGAAAGTTTATAAATATGATATTCAAATTTGCAGATGACAGAGGAAGAAAGATTAGCAAACAACTTAAAAGGAAAGTATCAAGATTCAAGCCATTCACTTGGGTAGGAAAAGGCAAGAATATAAGATAGGACCAACTCCACTGGGCACCTAATCATGAAAAAGGGATTTGGGTATCCAAATGTATCATAGGCAAACAATGTAAAGTAAATGGAAAACAAACAAGCAAATTGAACCCTAGGTTGTTTTAATAGAAATATAGCATTAAGATCAAAAGAAGCCATCATTCTACACTGAAGACAATAAAGGATCTATTAAGACAAATTTAGGAATTTAGGAAGATTAAAGGTACTGAATATGCTTAGTCTGAAGCATATAGACCAGGGTGTCAAACTCACATCATAACACCGTTGTCACATGACATATCACAACCTTTTTTCCCTTTGCTAAACTGGGTGTGGCCGTGGCCAGCATGTGATGCATCTGGCCTGTGGGACACTAGTTTGACAGCCCTGATATAAAGAGACATAAACGTTTCCTTCAAGTGTATGAATGACCATATGTAGAAGATTTTCCAGAAATAACAAGAAGTCAGTTTTAAAATCACCAAAAAACAGATTATCACTGAATATTGGGAAGAATTTAAATTCAGTAAAAATTGTTCAGTGGTACAACACACTGCTCCAGAGATGATAAATTCTCTTTTGCTGAAGTACTTATTGTGTAGAAGTAGATTGCTCTACTGGGCCTGAGACTTACATTTAGCATTTTAGAAAAAAGGTAAACTGGATGATGCAATGTCACACAATCATGAAAAGATTAAATATTTATACTCATTTATTAACATCAAATACATTTACTAAGAGGATTTTGAGTGCATTAGTGGGACTTTATATGAGCTCTCAAATGTGAATATTTGGCAGAGTATCTTATATTCTGCAGATTCATTTTTTTTATTTGTTGGTTGTACAGTTGCTTACTTGTATAACAGTCTTCATAAACTAGCTTGGTCATTCATTCCAATGTTCCCTATAGAGAGATTTTAAATTCCTGAAATCAGTATTAAGGAAACCACAGCATAGATTAGCAGTGATTTCCTTTGCAGGAAAGATTATGACAGTAGCAAGACATCTCATAGCAATTAATTTTGTCTCTTTTCCCCATTCTTTATTCACACATCCAATCATTACCTTTGTTCCTTTCAAAATGCCTTTTCTGAATGAAGAAAAAGTAAAAAATAGCAAAAATATTAAAATAGCTTTATTAAGGATAGATGAAGCACTTGTGTAAGTAAATGCTCATTGGCTGACATATATTGTAAACTCTGTAGTTCAGTGCCCAGTTTCCATATAAATGGTATGGAATCCAAAAGCATGGTTTTGTGATGCGAAATATCTCTATTGTACGTCAATCAGTCTCTTCAACCTTCTATCCTTTCATTCTAGAGAATGAAACTACTGAGATCTATCCTAGGCGTTCTGCTAGAACTCTTGTTCTAGTATAACTATAATGAATATCATTAGAGCAGATAGCAGAAAAGGATAAGTAAAATAGAAATATGAGCAACCCTATTTCTCCTTTCAGCACATTACAAGAGGATGTTACTTCAGAGATTGTAAGACAGACAAAGCTGCAACAAATTTACTCCCTAAAACTCTCCTCTGTCAATGTTGAGGACTGCATAATTCTCTGAATATTTGATAGCTACACATGGAACCCATAATAATTACAATTGATGCCAGATTTCTATGATTTTTATATGATGTTATCAGTGCCTGATACATATTGCTGCAAATATATCATTGTCCCAAAAATGGTTTTTATGTAGGGTCACTTAGGGCAAGTGAGTCAGATATAATTTGGTTTTAACTAGCTACCAATATTGAAATTTCAATATTTTGGCTTGTATAATGTGGGCTCTATCCAATTCAATGGATATTGTGTGTCTGTGTGTCTGTGTGCAAGAGAGATAGAGACAGAGAGAGAAGCAAATCAACTGAACACCTGTTTAGCATGCACAAGTCTGAATTAAGTTATGTGGAGTATCTAATGACAATAAACATTGTCACTTCCAGAACATGAACCCACTCATGAGTGATACCTTGAAACAACTGGAAGTTATTTAATCTGTATTAATGGCAACTATATTACAGTGTTTGCAGGTCATGAGGAAAATAGACAATAGAATGTTAACTCCAATCTGGAAATACATCCAGTGCAATGAGGATACGAACTATTGAGGATCCTTTTAAAATTCTAAAGTAAATAATTCTAGTGAAAGTTTTGAAATAAAAATAATATTTTTAACTTTGTTCAAAGTAACACTCTATTAACATCTTGCATCATGTATTTATATTTTGTACTAATGTCTGCAGATAGATAAAATGAGTCCAATGCTTTCAAGGTCATTAATGGCTCAGAGGCTGTTTTGCAATTACCATCTTATCCAGAAGTGGTTTTTTCCCTGAAATAATTACCTATAAATTGGAAAAAGGTGTGTGGGGGGGGGGTTTCTTAAATGAACTATAAGCAGGGTATTGGAGGATGATATTCTTGAACATAATAAGCAAACTGGCAAAAAATGAGAGCCAAAAGGTTGAAATGGAAGCAGGAGAAAGTGCATCTCTGGAAACTACACACCATATCTAAAGGGAAACAAGAGGAAAAGTGACTAACATGCTGACTGAAACATATCATAGATGATGCATTTTTGGAGATTTGACTTCAGCAGCAGCCATTGTTAGTTGATACACTTCTGACCATATGCACACTGCAGATATAATACGAAAAAAAATCAGTAATAGTGGTTAAGGCATCAACTAGAAGCCTAAATTCTATTCTTGTTTTAGGCAATTTTTGCCATTTCAATAATTTGTTCATAGCTTACACGATTCTATACATGGACATGATGAGATGAAGTATATGAAAATCAGATTGACTACATTATTGCTAAAAGAAAGTGGAGAAGGTAGGAACTGGATTGGAAGAAGATGAGGATGGTTTTAAAATCAATAACCTATGCTGTTGATTGCTTCAGAATGATCTAAACCCTGGATTGGGCTCAAAAACTTTCAAAAGTTCATTACTTGATGTTAAAACTGTGGCAAAAGTCTAATTAACCCTTAGAGACTAGAAGGATGCAGAAACTAGAACTGCATCCTGGAATTGCAGTCAGTTTAAGTCTTCAAACAATTATGTCTAACATAATGAGTAGCTGTTAGTGGATGTTTAGCCAAAGTGATTTGACCTTTCTAAGAATTGACTTTTTCCAACTACTATGTTTAAACTCCAGTTTTAAGGACACTGTTTTAATCAATAATAATCTCCTGTCAGTGATTCCATTTCATCATTCTAAAGGAATGAACTGTGTCAGGAAAGGTCATTAAACTTGAATGTTATGTTAGCTTGGAAATTACAAATCATGTGCAAAGACAAGAGACCCTGACATTGTCTATTGTAATTAATATAAAAGCCAAAGATGCAATTGAGTTTTCTTCCTATTCAGTAATAATTATATAAGATTCATTCCTTTAATGATGCCTGCTATTCAGTTGTGAAGTCATGGTTCAAATCATGTGTAAAAATGGTCCAATCAAAGCCTTTTTACAATTTTGTTTTAAACTCAAAATATTGCACAACTGCATACTTACACAAGAAAATTCAAAGAAATACAGAGGAATCAATTATAAAACATTAAAATAACAGAGCATGAGAGCAACTTAATTTACTATGACGAGATTAGATTCACAAAATTGGAAGAGATTTTACAGGTCATATAGTCCAAGCTCAAGCAGGAGACCCTACAATATTTCTGACAAATGGCAACCCAATCTCTTCTTGAAAGCCTCCAGTGATGAAGCTCCCACAACTTCCGAAGGCAAAAGCTGTTCCATTGGTTGATTGTTATCACTGTCAGAAAGTTTCTCCTTATTTCTAGGTTGAATCTCTCCTTGATCAGTTCCATCCATTATTCCTTGTCTGGCCTTCAGGTGCTTTGGAAAATAGCTGACACCCTCCTCTCTGTGGCAGCCCTGCTAATATTGGAACTCTGCTATCATGTCTCCCCTGGTTCTTCTCTTCACTAGACTAGCCATTCTTAGTTCCTATTATTAATTATATAATAATTATACTAATAATTATATAATTGATTATTAAGCAATTTCTGCAGTATTGTGTACTATTGGATGTTACTGAAAGTAAAATAATTTTAATTGTCTCTTGTCATGGTTAGATTAGATGTTTAAAAAAGATTTTAATATGACAAACATTCCGTTCATTAAATATCATTTTTTAACTCAACAACTAGATTTTTTTTATTAAAAATGATTCTTGAAGATGTTTTGCTTCAGCAAATATGTGTTCATATTAGAGATCCTTTTCCAATAGTCAGGGTCAGAACTAAAAATAAATATTGATTGAATAGCAAGTTAAAACCAATTTCTAATTAAATTTTGGCAGATATTTATAGAACAAGTTGAACTCATACGTGTACGCATGTGTATATATGTTTGTATGTATGAGTGTGTGTGTGTGGGCGGGGAGATTGTTTTAAAGGGCCAGCATTATCATAGAAAAATAATATTTCCTGGATCTTGTAAAACATTCTTTCAAGAGTGTCAGAGATATGGAATGTTTAGGGAAGGCAGATGTCACAAATAGCCTGGTTGTGTGCCATATAGGACTTTATAAGTGATGACCAGTACTATGGATTTCAAATGTAATATTATGGAAAGCCAGTGTAGCTCCATTTTCACTGTGTTGTTGTTACAGTGTTTGAATACAGTAATGAATCAGTTAATATCTGTTCTAGATTTTTCCCAGCTATCAATAGTTGTAATCACTCAGCTTCCATTCCCTTTTCAAGATTTATTTTATTTGTTCGTATTTCTAAACCGCCCCCTCTCCCCGAAGGGACTCGGGGCGGTGCACAGGCAATTTAAAAAACA
>JAPKID020005666.1:0-11008 GCA_026931265.2 Tropidonophis doriae | reverse complement strand
GTATGAAATGAAGAAAAGTCTTAAGTCCATACACATATATTTATGCATTTAAACTTAACAACGTTTGTAACTGTAAAGACTGACGCACAAAAATTTATGGCCGAACGACATGTTACACAAAGTTGAAAATGATTGAATGTTTTTACTTGTTTTTTTTATGTTGAAAATTAAAAAAAAACATTAAAAAAAAAAAGAGTTGCCCAGTAAATTCTTTCTCTTTTCAATTGTAGCATGGCTATACAAGTCGACAAATTCACCTTCGAAAGTTACCCAGACTCGCCCGGCGAAAGAGCTCAATATACCAATCCAAAGCAGCTGGAAGAAGAGCGAAAGCAAGCAAAAAGCCTGGAAATCAACAACAAGTTAGACATTGTCTGGAAAATTATATCCTTTTTTGTCCCCCCATAAATTCTCAGGTCGGGCAATGAGCTTTAATTCATTTCTAAGAACGCATATGGTTTTCAAATAGAGCATTTCACAATAATCACAAACTTTGTAAACTCATTTTAGCGAACGATTTGATTTCTCTTTAGGTTTCTTTTCAAACTCCTTCAGTTGAGTGTCCCACATTTTTTATGTTTTAAATAATGAAGAACTGTAGTGTGTATGGTTTTTTTTTATGAACGTTGGCATAACTCCGAGTCTCCCAAGACGTCCCTTTGAGAGTATCAGCAAGAAAATAGAATCTGACTCCTGACCGCAATCCGCGGGATAGAAGGAGAAGAAATATGATTAGTGAGATGCTAGAAATACTTTTGCTCTGACCCCAGAGGCAGTAAAAGTGGCAGGCATAGCTTTAACGGAAAACACAGTGTCAAGTGCAGGATATCAGGAGTCGGAATAACAGAGTTGGAAGGAACCTTTGAGGTCTTCTAGTCTAACCCCCTGCTCAGGCAGTAGATGCTGGCCTATACCATTTCAGACAAGTGACTGTCCAGTCTCTTCTTAAAAACTTCCAGTGTTGGAGCAGCCACAACTTCTGAAGGCAAGCTATTCCACTGGTTAATTGTTCTGACAGTTAAGGCAATTTCTCCTTAATTCTAGGTTGCTTCTCTCCTTGATTAGTTTCCATCCATTGCTTCTTGTGCTTTCTGGTTCTTTGGAGAATAGCTTGACTCCCTCTTCTCTGTGGCAGCCCCTGAGATATTGGAAGACTACTATCATGTCTCTCCTGGTCCTTCTTTTCATTCCCAATTCCAGCAATCGTTCTTTATATGTTTATATGTCAAGGTGGTTTACATGAATACAGGTTTATTGCATGCTAACACTCTACAACAATCTGAACTATTAATGATGAAAGCAAATTGGCAGTAGATAATAGTCCACAGAATTCAAAGTGGGCTGGAATTTGATCTCTTGTGAGCACAGAAGGACTTGAGCAGTGGTGAAATTCAGGTTTTTTTTACTACAGTTCTGTGGGTGTGGCTTGGTGGACATGGCAGGGGAAGGATACTGCAAAATCTCCATTCCCACCCTACTCTGGGGCCAGTCAGAGGTGGTATTTGCCAGTTCTCCGGATTACTCAAAATTTCCACTACCGGTTTTCCAGAACCTGTTGAATTTCACCCCTGGACTTGAGGCTGATAGCATGCTTGCTCCCTCCCTCCGGTTTAGCCTGGTCATCTACATATAAAGGTCCAATGATTAGAAGCACACCTTTACTTTGTTTCTCCTTCTTAAGACATTATTTGGGGTTCTTCATATATCAACATTGAGCATTAATGTGTTTCTCTATTTTTTTAAAAGAGTATGTTGCCTGTCAGTGGAAGGTGGGGGACTATGGGCTACAGTGTAGTTGGCAGGACATTATAGCTCTCCAGGGAGCTGACCCTTGTTCAGCACTTCACTTGGCAGAAGACTCTCATGTAGTGAAGCTTTCAATGCAAACTTTTATTGTTCGGTGCAGAACAAAGAACTCTGGGCCTTTAAATAGCTGCATTCCACAGTTTATATCCCAGCGTTTTCTCTTCCACTCATCTAAATTAAGTGATACTTGGTTAGCCTCTTGGTGACTTTGAGAGGTAGCCGTAATTGAATTCTCTGAACTTTGCAAATGAGATTTTTCCCCCTTCAAATCAGTATCAAAGTAGAATAGATGTAGATTTAATTTGCTCTCACACATGGAGAGCCAATTCTTCTCCAATTCAAGAGAGAGCAAGAAAAAGAACTGAAAGCATCATAAATAAAAGCAGGGCTAAAGGGCATACCTACCAAGTGAAAGATGGAGGAAGGAGTCCATCGCGCAAGGAATAACATTAAAGGAGGATAATGGCTGAAGGATCCGACCTCCCTTATTGTTCTGACCTAGGCTTCCCCCAAAAAGCACCAAGCAGTCCTGACAAAACCCCTTTTATTAAACAAATGTGAATTCTTCACATTCACATTCAGCAAAGGCCTGGCAAACTATCTTTCAAAGGTGAATTTATGACCACAGACCTTATCTAGCTTGGAAAGCTGCCATGTGAATATTTTCCAAGTGAGGTGCTGCGCAAGGAAAGACTTTGGCACAGAGTCTCTGAGATTCCCGGACGGATCTTCACACTCCTGAAATGAATCTAATGACCAAATGAATGAATCATTTCCTGAAAAAGCCCCCTCTTTTTTTTGCTCCTCTTTCATGTCCCATGGGAGGGGCCATTCACCATCCACCTGTGGCCTTCCTCCCAAGTCGACCCTGATTTCTGAGCTCTTCTTTTCGTCTGGCAACTCTGCGCATGCGCACACTGGGAACAGGCTCCAGCTGTTTGTCTGCCTCACTTATCTCCAACACCAAAGGTAACTGATAATTGCCAGACGGCCTTGGCTCCCTCTCTGCCTCTGACGCAGAGCCCTCATGAGACCTTTCCCGAGCTTCCAGGACTGGCCCATGTTCCTCTCCAACTTCCCCACTGTCTTGCTCTGCTGCCAGCTCTGCTTGTAGGCCACAACACTTATAGTCCTCGGGCGACTCTGCATAGGCTGAGAGTCGTAGTTCTTAAAGTGCAATAGCAACGTGCAGTGTGAATGAGGAGAGAGGGGGACGCAGAGACTCGCAAATCTTCTGGTATGTTGCTTATTACCAGAAAGAGATAATGACTTATTTGGGGCCAGCGACAAAGCCAAGGATGTAGCTTCATTCTGGCAAATTTAAAGTTTGATCTGGGCAAGGAAGAAAGGAGGAGAAGGAGAGAAAAGAGAAGAGAGGGAGAAGAGGAGGATTTTGTGAGAACCACGCGTTCTTGGTTCTTTTTGGAGGGTTGACAGCGGTTCATCTATTGTTTACATGACAATTATTGGTCGGCTGGGAATTTCTGGATTCCATCTCTGCCATCTCAATCAATCCATAGTATTTATTCAGTCAACGACCAGCAAAAAATGTACAAAAGAACAAAAGCAGAATGAAACAAACAAATGCAACAACACAATAACAGTCAGCAAAATAAATCACAGAATGGTGTCAAGGGAGAAGTCTCCATCATCCAGGTCACAGTTGTCCCAAAGGTGCTTTTTCCAAAAGCAACTGGACTTTCTTGGGGTTTCTTCCCCCCCCCTTGAAAACATTTCGCTTCTCATCCAAGAAGCTTCTTCAGTTCTGGCTCAGCTACATCCCCTACGAATGATTAGTTAAGGTGTATCAAACCAAAAGTAATGTTTAAAACCCAAGGTAAATATGTCTTTAGCCAATTATATCTTGCTTTCGGTGCAACAAAAAAAAAATTTAGCTACTGCTCAGGTAATGAATGGTTTTGAGTTCTGAAGGAGAAGGTTCATGTAAAATTTATTTGGCCGCTCACCCGTTGCTGCTCTTACAAATCGTAAGTAAGCAGGCAATTATTTTGAACCGTTGGAGCAGAAATTGGTGAGAGGAAATTGGCTTAGGTAGAAAGAATGGGCGAGCGAGTTGAAGTAGCTTTGCAGACCGAATTTGTCCATGGCCCTGATATCAAATGAGTAGGAATCTTGTGGTGTGTGTAAGACAAACAAATCAGAGTTAGGAAGAGTTTCTGCCCAGCTTCTTACGATAAAACACTATCTATTGGAGCAGGGGTCTCCAACCTTGGCAACTTCAAACCTGGCGGACTTCAACTCCCAGAATTCCCCAACCAGCAAAATCTTTGAAGTCCGCCAGGCTTAAAGTTGCCAAGGTTAGAGACCCTGTATTGGAAACATTATATAGAGTTTCTCTTTCACATAAAGGAATATCTTTTTAGGTTTTTAATAATACATTTTTTTAAACATTCTTATTTAAATAAGGACCTCTAGCAATTTTTTCCCCTCCAACTGTTCAACTTCCAATATTGGAAAGCTGCTAACATCTGAATGTAGCATCTGCTGTTGTCTGTGAAGCAGAATGTTGTTTCTGCTATTCAGCGTTTGAGCAGATGGCCGTCAATTTTTAGACTGGTTAATATTCTCCAGCCCTTTCGTTGGATTAATATTTTCTAAATATTTAATAGGTAGTTCAGATTTGAATGCTCTGCGCGGAGGAGTTTTCCAAAACGAAAGGGCAATTTTGGTAAGGAAATTTGGCTGGGATTTTGAAAAAGAAAAGCACTTGTCCTCAGATGCAAATTGAAAATTTGCAATTTAGGGAAAAAAAGCGCCTGATGTGCACGGGGGGATAAAAAGCTCTAGGGTTTAAGTATATCTATTGAAGAATGCCATAAGCTCCTCGGACACCCACCCACCCCTTTTAGACTATTGGAGGAAATAGGATTGCTGATATCAGGTGCAATAATCCGGAAGTGTACTAATCTAAACTCCCTGAGAAAGCATAGTTTTTAATCAATTTTATCAGAGAATTTTACCTAGTTTTAGAACAGGCCCTAAATTTAATTGATATTTAAAGTATTTTGTATATTGTATATTGATGTTTTGTGGTTTTATTATGCCTGTTCACCGCCCTGAGTCCCCCAAGGGAGAAGGGCGGTATACAAATTGAATAAATAGTAATAGTAATAAATCACACTCTTATTCCTCCAAACCCTCTTTTGTTTAAATGGCTGTGAATTATGGTCATTCACAGCCTGTAATGATTCACAAACAGTCTGTGAAGAGTCAGACAGATGTCTGCTCGAGTTGCCACAATCTTTCAGGGTTATGTTGATAAACGCCCACTTTTAACTCCCTTAATACACTGCCAGAGACCTAATTGCCAATTAGTTTTGCAAGGCGAAACATAGCAAAGAGTCACACAGAACTTCTCAGAGTTTGAACTGACTAGATGAACTAATTGCTTCCTGTAAAGGCTCATGTCTGTAGGCTCCTCTTTTACGTCTCATGGAAGGGGCCAATCGCCTCCAAGCCTTACTCCCGAGACGCCCCTTTGATCTTTACTGTTCTTGCGTTCCTGCAGCTCTGTGCATGCACACACTGGGAACAAACTATCCCTGTTTCTCTGCCTTGCTGATGTCAGGCTCTGGAGGCAGCTCATCACTACCAGATGGCCCTGGCCCTCTCTGTGCCTCCGACACAGAGCCCTCATCAGAGTTTTCCCCAGACTCCAGAACTGGCCCAGGTTTCTCCCCAATCTCCTTGCTGTACGACTCTGCTGCCAGCTCCTCAGGCCGCTGACGGACCACAACAGGAAGCAAGACAGTTCAAATGACTACGGGTTTATTGCAGTTAACTAATTGAAAGCTTGCCTTCATATGTTGGGGATGTTCCATCCCTGAAGGCTTTCAAAAAGAGACTAGACATTTGTCTGAAATGATATAGGGTCTCCTGCTTGAGTAGGGGGTTAGATTAGAAGACCCCTGACTCTCTTCCAACTCTATTGTTCTATGTTCTATGCACGCTAAAGCACTCTACAGGAATCTGAACTGCACACAGTGAAAAAAAATTGGCGGTAGATAAGAGTCAACAGAATTCAAGCTGGGCTGGATTTAGATCTCTTGTGGGCACGAAGGGACTCGAGATTGATGACAGCTTTGACCCCTCCCACAGGCTCGGCCTGGTCGTCTCCTACATTGGCGGGAAAGATTAGAATAGCCACAGATGAAAGGAATGAATCGAACAGAAAATAATCATTTATCATTTACGGAACACAGTGGCTCAGTGGCTAAGACTCTGAGCTTGTCGATCAGAAGGTCGACAGTTCAGTGGTTCGAATCCCTAGCACCACGTAACTGAGTGAGCTCCCGTTACTTGTCCCAGCTTCTGCCACCCTAGCAGTTCGAAAGCACATAAAAAATAGAAGTGAGACAAATAGGGACCACTTTGGTGGGAAGGTAACAGCGTTCCGTGCGCCTTCGGCATTTAGTCATGCGGGCCACATGACCACGGAGACATCTTCGGACACCGCTGGCTCTTCAGCTTTGAAATAGAGATGAGCACTGCCCCCTAGAGCAGTGATAGCGAACCTATGGCACAGGTGCCACAGGTGGCACGTGGAACCATTTTTGAGGGCACGCGTGGCGTTGCCTTGTCAGCTCCAACGCGCATGTGCCTGCTGGCCAGCTGATTTAGGCCTTTTTTTGAGGCCATTTTTCACCCTGTGGAGGCTTCAGGGAAGCTCTTGGAGCCTCTGGAGGTGGGGGGAGGCTGTTTTCACCCTCCCCAGGCTCCTAGAAAGCCTCTGGAGCCTGGGGAGGGCGAAAAAAGCATGCCAAAAGCAGGGTGTCGCGCACATAGGTGTGGCATGCCCACACACGACCCCCCTGTGCTCCCCTTTGGGCACGCGAGCCCAAAAAGGTTAGCCATCACTGCCCTAGAGTCTGGAACGACTAGCATATATGTGTGAGGGGAACTTTTACCTTAACTAGTTATGAAAATTAAATTAAACTTTAATTATTCAATTACACTTCTATCATTATTAGCTTGAAATCTACTTTGCCATTGGTGATCATTTAACCCAGACATTAAAATTATCACCCTACATCATGTTTCTTGAGTCTCGAAAGCCCATTATATTTTTGAAAAGGTGAAAATTGTCCTAATGATAGTTGAGTGGGGACAAGTGCTTTATCCCATCTCCAGGGTTGTCAAAACATCATGTCTCTAAATAGCAGGAAACCAGGTTTATACCTGCAGTTTTTCCTGACGCTCTCAAATGACTGAACAAAGAAACAAAAAATCCCAAAGGAAGGATTAGATAGGAAAAACATGGGAAGGTTATTACGTGGCAACAATAGCAGCCGAAACCTCTATGAATAAATTATATTAATGCCGAAGACAGTGAGCAAGCACCCTCAACAAATGAATTCAGCAAGACGACAATTTCTTTGGTATTTTTGTTTCGATCTCTATAGTGTCTGGATCCCCATTGTGTTGAGTTTTGTATTTTATTTTTATTTTTAAATGCATTGTGAATCTTCCAGTTGGAATCAAGTTGAGGTGACCCTTGACCTACGACAGCGATGGTGAACCTGTGGCAGGCGTGCCACAGGTGGCACGCGTACCCATTTGTCAGGGCACGCGAGGCATGTGTACGCTGGCCAGCTGAATTCGCCCTTTTTTTGCATGCTTTTTTCACCCTCCCCAGGCTCCAAAGACTTTATAGCAGCCTGAGGAGGGCAGAAAGAGCGTCTGGCTTTGTGCCAACCACCGCACCAAACTGAGTACATCCTCAGTATTTTAAAGTTCACAATGGAAATAAAATCAGAGAATTATAGAAAGATCTATTACCGTATTTTTCGGAGTGTAAGACGTATCCTCCCCCACCCAAATAGGGTGAAAATTTGGACGCGTCTCATACGCTGAAGGTAGCCCCATTACCCATCAGCCCCCAACCTTTGTCTTCTCTCCCAGCAGTTTACCACCTTGCAGCAAACGGGGAAAATGGGTCTTGCAGAGGCCGCAATCCCTGCAGCCTGAAACGGCTGATGATCAGGAGGCCTTGCTGAAATTGAAAGTGAAACTTGCTGTACAGTCAAATTGCTGAAGGCAGAGGCAGATTTTTTTTTTCTTGTGCTAATCAGGCTCTTTGCTGCAAGGAGGTAAGTCAATAACTATAAATGCGTATAGAATGGTCAAATTTTTAGACTTATTTTTTAAAGACTGCTTTATTATTGTTCTAGACAACTTAACAAAATGAAGAAACTTTTTAAAACAAATGCTTCATCTGAAGAGGCCCTGTGCTGCCATCTCAAACAGTGTATATCGTCTGTGCTGTTTGCTGTTTGTTGCAAGGAGGCAAATTGCTGGGAGACAGGCAGATTTTGGCTAAAAGCCAAGTGCATCTTATACTTTGGAGCGTCTTGTACTCCGAAAAATACAGTACTCATTATAAGCATTTTTGTTAGTATAGTTTCTATGTGTCAAACTCTTATTTATTGGTGATAAAAGTAGGACACTTGCTCACCTGTGTGTATTCCTATGGGAAATTATAAGTGAAACTACTTCTTAATTAAATGCCAGAAGTCAAACTGCATAGCAAAGTGATTAAGGACTGAGAAACAATAGAGGCAAGTAATGATTTAGTTGATGTCTGCAAATAAGGATTACGTTGCAATTACATGAAAGGAAAAATGACCACCAGTTTCTTCAACTCCTTTACAGATGGAGGGATTAAACCAGGGGAGAAATGCTACCAGTTCTGCCCAGTTTGCTGGAACCGGTAGTAATAAATGTTTCCGGGTCCCCGAACCGGTAGTAAAAAATGCTTTTAAAAAGTTTTTTAAAAAGGTTCCCACTATTGCGCGACACAACTGATTGTCACCGCTGATGAACCTTTAAAAAAAACTTTTTTAAAAGCATTTTTTATTACCTATTCGCCCAACTGGTAGTAAAAAATGCTTTAAAAAGTTTTTTTTTTAAAGGTTCCCACTATCGCCTGTTTGACAATCAGCTGTGCTGGGGGATGTTGAACCTTTTTCTTTTTTTTAACTTTTTAAAAGCAGTTTTTACTACACGTTAGCTCTAATAGTGACTCTGTGAGGTTCCGGCTTGTTGCAGGGTACATTTTGTGTGAGGTCTAGCTACTTCTGCATTGTGTGGACACAGTTGTGTGGCTTTTGCGTTATTTTTGTGTGAAGTGCGATAGTTGGTTTTGGAGTTCTTTGTGACTCTGTGAGGTTCCTGCTGGTTGCAGGGGCCATTTTGTGTGAAGTCCAGCTGCCTTTGCATTGTGCGTGAGTTAGTTGTGTGGCTTTTGTGTTGTTTGTGTGTGAAGTGTGAAAGTTAGTTTTTGAGCTCGTCCAGTCACATGACCATGACCACCAAGCCACGCCCACCCAGTCACATGACCACCAAGCCACTCCCACAGAACCGGTAGGGAAAATTTGTAGATTTCACTGCTGAATTAAACTAATTTAGTTCAGCATTTCTACAATTATTGCTAACAAGTGGGAATGCAGGTACTCCTCGACTTACGACAGTTTCGTTAGTGACTTCGAAGTTACAATGACATTGAAAAAATGTCTTATGACCATTTTTGGTCTCATATTTATGACGGTTGCAGTGTCCCGGGGTCACCGGATCCCCTTTTGCGATCTTTTGACAAGCAAAGTCAGTGGGTAAACCAGATTCATTTAACAACTGTCTTACTAACTTAAGAAGGGCAGTGGTTCACATAATGACTGTGACAATGGGGCAAAGCTCACTTAACTACTCTCTCGCCTAGAAAAAATTTTGGAGCTCAATTTGGTCATAAGTCGAGGACTCCCCGTATTGATACAAAATTAATTTTAGGTCATATTTTCCAATATTTCTACTTTGCAGCACATTTTAAGAAGTTTGAAAGCTTTTGCCAGTGGAAAGACATGAAATCCCCTTGCCTTTTATTCTATCATTGCCATGCTCAGAGGTGGTATTCAGCTGGTTCTGAGCGGATCTGGCGAACTGGTAGCGGAAATTTTCAGTAGTTCAGAGAACCGGCAAATACCACCTCTGACTGGCCCCGCCCCTATCTATTCGCTGCCTCCCGAGTCTCAGCTGATGGGAGTCAGCTGATTGGCTGGGTCTTCTTTTATTGCCCTGTACAGAACAGAGCTGGTTAGAGGGTGGGGAGAGAATGGAGATTTTACAATATCCTTCCCCCAGGAGTGGGGAGAGAATGGAGATTTTACAGTGGTCTTCCTCTGGAATGGGGAGGGAATGGGGATTTTGCAGTATCCTTCCTCCAGGAGTGGGGAGAGAATGGAGATTTTACAGTGGTCTTCCTCTGGAATGGGAAGGAAATGGGGATTTTGCAGTATCCTTCCCCTAGAGTGGGGAGGGAATGGAGATTTTTCAGTATCCTTCCCCTGGAGTGGGGAGGGAATGGAGATTTTACAGTATCCTTCCCCTTGTGAGGGGAGGGAATGGAGATTTTACAGTATCCTTCCACTTGTGAGGGGAGGGAATGGAGATTTTGCAGTATCCTTCCCCTGTCACACGCAAAGAACCGGCGGTCAAAAAAAATGAATTTCACCCCTTTCTATAACCTTGAGGTAGAAGATCATCATGTCCCTTTTTTGTTGTCATTTAGTTGGATTTTTTTTTTTAGAGTTTGTTCTTTCTTTTAATTGTAGGCTGCTTAGTGTCACTGAGATGTTGAAAAGCCTCAATAATGGATTGCATAAATAAATACCAAAGACAGCACCAATTAACATAAATTAATGTCAATCCTTTTGGGTACCACTAACCTCTTGACCTGCTTGCATGGGGAGAAAAACAGTTTTCAGAGCAGTCAGCAGTCAACAGGCTGTAAAAAAAAAATTCAAAGAAGTAGCTTCCCATCTTTCCTATCACCTATTTCCTTAGCATCTTACAACTATAACGTAGCTGTTTGTGCTTAGCTGCTTGGATTTATGTAAATGGCTCGTTTGGTATCCTATGACTATCGCCAAGAGTTGTATTTTATGACATACTAACTGTACCCAGCCACGCATTGTTGTGGCTCAGTGTGGTTAAATGGCCAACCAATCTGTATGTAGATCTACACCTGCACACATAAACACGTACACACAACCACCGTATAACCCCCAACCTTCCTACCTACTTAATTTCTCTCTCTCTCTCTACCTATCTACCTACTGCGTTTCTCCCTCCCTCTCTCTATCCCTATAGCTACCTACCTACCTACTGTATTTCTCCTTGAATCTTATGG
>JAPKID020005665.1:0-11008 GCA_026931265.2 Tropidonophis doriae | reverse complement strand
CACGGAGAAGGCTCTCCCCCTGGGTGTCGCCAGTCGACATTGTCTAGCCGATGGCACCACGAGGAGACCCTCTCTATAGGAGTGTACGGGCCGGTGGGAGGCTCTCGGTGGCAGAAGGCGATCTTGTAGGTACCCAGGTCCTAAGCCATGATAGAGTTCTTCCATTTTCCAGCATGAGCATGCGCACCGGCCAGCTAATTGTCATGCCGGCATGCATGCCAGTAACTGGAATACTAGCTGGCCAGAGCACCAGTGCGCACCAGTGCGCACCAGAAACCAGAAGTTCATTTTCTGGCACAGGCACGCCTTCTGGACAGTTGTTCTTCCAGGTTGAGGCCCAGACAAGTGCGCACACATTCCCTTTTTGGCACTCTGTGCCAAAGAGGTTCACCATCACTGCACTAGAATATAAATTGACAGCAAATCACACTCCTCCACTGTTCTCATAACTGTTGCAGGAGGGGCCCAATATTTTTTCCTGATGAAATTTCCATTTGCAATAAATTTGTTTCTGTAATCTTCATGAGCTGGAATGAGAACAGGGAGATAATCTAAAAGGCATATGTAATATAAAGCTTTGGAAGTTGGCTTAGTGTGTCTCTCAGGATTGCATTTCTCCCCCCTATGTTGATCACTAGACCCTTCATGAAACCCTGAAATAACTCTGCTGAACAATGGGCATTGTCTTTATTATGCATTGAACAATCATATCTCTACATTTTTAATACCACTTTGATGACTTCTAAATGTTATATCTAAAGTACTTTGAATGGTGTCTTTGTGTGCTTTTAAGTCAGTCTTAACATCTGGCAACTGTCTGTACAAATCCCTGCAATCTTTTTGGCAAGTTTTCAGAAGTAGCTTGCCTTTGCCTGCTTTCCTAGGTGGAGAGTAACTGGTCAACCAGCTGGATTTGTGTTTCATGGTCTCCTGGTTTCCAGCCTGATGCCTTAGCCAAACTAGATGGATCTGAACTACTACAGTGCTTACACAAGGAACTGGAAATCATCTAAAAAGATACCTTTTAGCATGAAAAAAGGGACGCTCAGTGGCTAAGACGCTAAGCTTATTGATCAGAATGGTCAGCAGTTCGAATCCCTAGTGCCGCGTAATAGAGTGAGCTTCCGTTTCTTGTCCCAGCTTCTGCCAACCTAGCAGTTCAAAAGCATGTAAAAATGCAAGTGGAAAAATAGGAACCATCTTTGGTGGGAAGGTAAGTGTTCCATGCGCCTTCGGCGCTTAATCATGCTGGTCACATGACCTTGGAGACATCTTAGGACAGCGCTGGCTCTTCAGCTTTGAAACAGAGATGAGCACCACTCCCTAGAGTCGGGAACGAGTAGCACATATATATGTGCGAGGGGAACCTTTACCTTACAGCATGAAAAAATGATATATACTAACAGTTAGGCAGGCATAACTGGACCTTATATAGGTGTGGGGTAAGGACATAAAAATTGGTGCAGGGATTGTTAAGTTTATTTCTAATTTACTGTATTAGTCCATTCATCTACTGTATTTTTAATAATGGTAAGAAATATCTTATATGTTGGGATGGGTGTGGACTGATTAAACTCTGCCCTTCCATTGCACCAACTGTAACTTTCAAGTGTAAGGAATGATCTCGGGTAAAACGAGGCAGAAAAACAACACATTGGTGTATTGCTGGACGCTATAGTCCAGAAAGATTTCTCCTTTTAATATCTTTATTACTGCTCCTCGATATTAATGAGAGCTTCTAAACTATCATAGCTGCCCTTTTTCACTGGTGTATGTGTGTGTGTGTTTTTGTATTGTTCAACTTTGGTAAGGTCTATGCCGGCAAAATAAATTTAGAAAACAAGTCAATAAAGCTCAAGATACAGGTTAACAGAGTCGGAAGGGACCTTGTGGGTCATCTAGTCCAACCCCTCCACTCCCCGTTCAAGCTATTTCACCGGAAAAGCGCAGGATACCTATTATATCTGATGATATGAATAAAAAAAGATGAAACGAATGAAACTTAAGCGCCTTTCTTTCTTCATCCATTCCGCCGGCTGCTTAACACGGGACTAGAAACCAAAGGGACTCGCAAGGATGCGCCCTAACTTTACCTTCGAACGCTCTCTCTCTCTCTCTCTCTCTCTCTCTAGCCGCCTAAGGGGCACATGCGCACAAGGGCTTCATTCATTTGCCCGTATTTACGCTTCGAACCTGACGCTTCGGGCAGTAATGCCCGTTTCCTTCTGCGGAAGTGACGTAAGCCCGTCAAGGGACGGGAAGAAGCCGAGAGGAGGCGGCAGCGGGTGAGGCGGAGGGGAGGTCGGAGAGGGGAGCCTGTCCCTCGGCTGGATTTGGTCCAGGAAGCAAAGCGGCGGAGGGAGAGGTGAGGATGGACGGGGTTTGGGGAGCGAAAGAGGCGGCACCTCCGCCCCCTCCCGAAATTGGTAGCTAATAAATTATTATACACATTAATTGAAGCATATTATTAGGTTTAGTATTTTGGTAATAATATTGCCGTTGACATTCACGTTAATATTCAGGGAGCCTTGCGGGACTGTTGATGAACCAGAAACTGGAGGGCGAAATAGGAGCATACTTACGTCACCTGGAGATGGAAGGAGAAGGAAAGAAGCGCCGTAAATTATTCTTGGCAACATCAGTGTTTATAGTTTGCAGGAGAAGAACTCCTTCCTTAGAGAAACTTGCAGCCCAAGTGCAGTTTAAGCAGAAGAAGGGGAGGCAGAAAAATGTAAATTTCTTTTCATTCCTACCATTATTTTAAATTCTACCTTTGCTTCTCCAGGACATCTCGGAATAGAGTAATAACTGTTGTTTCTGGTTTTCTTTCCACTTACGGTGGTTTTGCTTGTTACAGTTGTCCCCATGCTAATCCTTCTCAAATGTATTGGCTTAGAGAAATCTGATTTTCTCCTCCTTAACTAGATCATTAAAAATGGCTAATCTTAATTAAAATAATTCCAGTGTTAGTTTCTTCTTCTTTTTTGCAGTAAAAAAATAGCAAAAAATCTTGTGGGATCTTTTAACACTAGCAAGTTAAGTATGTATGTATATATGATCTGTAATATGGGAAAACTTAATTGTTGCCCTTTAAGATACCACCAGACTCCTTGTTATTAATTACTTAAATTAACATAAAATGTTATTTTAATAAAATCAATGGTGCTCTGTTGAAGTATAATAATTTAACGCTTAATTTAATATTATGGCTTGATAGCATAACTAATATAAAGCCAGTTTATACTTTTAATCAAAAAATTCAGAGAGATGGGGAATTGTTTGCTGAAGCCACGAATATTGGAAGAAGTAAAAAAAAAGGTTTACTTCTGTGATAAGTTTTGAATTTTGGATGGTGCTATTGAAAAAATCCACTAGAATGGTGCCAACTTCTCACCTATAAGACAGTGCATACATCATGCTCTCATTAGATGACGTCTAGAATCTTTCAGGTGTGTGGGAAGGAAAACTGGTATATTTATAGTTTCACAACTGCTGTACTAGGTAGACTCATTATAATGAATCATTTTATAAATTGCCTTTAAAACTGAGCAGCAATCTGATTGTGAGGTTCCAAAATTGGATTATTTGATTTCCAAGATTAACTAAGGGAGGTAATGTGAGTCTAGGAAAGTTTTCTGTAATTTACATGGGATATCTTTTTAAAACAGAATAGCAGTTAAAGTGGTAAACTTTGATCATATAGTATATGCTAATGTAAAAATGTGTGCATATGTATGAAACCACTGGAAACAGCCTCTGGATAGATAAGTGGAATACAAATTGAACAAATAATTATATTAGCATGCAAACCTGGCATAGATTTTTGTACTCCAGTGCTTAATCTGTAGCATGTTTGATTCAGAAAGAATCCTCTCAGCCCTTCAGAGAAAGTATTATAGCTGTTTGGGAGAACGCATCCTATGTATAAACCTTGAAAACTGTCACCAGTCAGTTTAGATGCTACAGAGACATTTTACCAAATTGCCTGGAATTGTTGGAATATTGTACTTCGGATAGATACCATTCTGGAAAGTTTCTTTAATGACTTCTATACTAAGTCAGCATTAGTTGCAGCATTTAACAGTTCTAAACTTTAACCAGTTTAAAGAGTTAGCTCAACTTTCTCTATAGAAATTTGCCCATACTGACTGGGAGTTCTGAATATCATATTTCAATACATTTGGAGGCCACTAGATTAGGGAAATTTGCTTTAGCTAATTAACATAGATGAAAACAGACATGCACGCCTAAGGCTATATTCAACCCCAAAAGAAATACGAGTGGTCTCCAAAAAGATATGACCAGTGAGATGAATGACCAGTGTTTTGAAACCATTTTTATATTGGGATGTTAGTATATGAAAATAGTACTGTTAAATATTGCTTTATTGTACTGTATTTCATTCCCCCCAAATGTGATAAATCTCATACCTGCAGTGAACAGTTTGTATCGGATTTTATCCTTGGAGTAGTCTATAAGCTAAACAAAGCTAGATCTTTCTTCAAAGTCACACAAAGCCATGTGAAATTGGGCAAAAGGTCATTAAAATTAGTTATTGAACTTTTTGTACAATAGTATACTGAGTTTCTTGAAGCCAGTCATTCAGGTGGAAGCAGGAATAGTGCAGAATTTAAGGACAAAATACATTGCAGTTAATCTTAGACTGAGTAGTTCAGTGAGGGTTCCTTGGGGCACTGAGCTTGCTTGTTGTCTTGGAGATATTTCATTACCCAAATTACGTAACATGATAAGTATTACCAGTAGTAAGGAGTAAGGAGTGTGGTTTACTGTCAGTTTATATTCTAATGACTTGCCCTGTTAGAGTTGGTGGGAGTGGTCTTAGAGATTCTTTGGTTCAATGTTTTGCACATTACACTTTCTCCCTCCCCCACCCCACCTTTTGAAGAAAAGATGAGAGAATTTGGTTTATGTTTTTGGCAATACGAATATAGACAGGTGTGTACTTTACTGCTAGTTCCTGTTTTTCTTTAATTTCTCTCTTTCTTTACCCTTACCCTTCAGCTAGCCTATAAATCATGATATATTTGTGAGTTGATGTCATAAAGGTTTACAGTACATGGTATACATAGAGGTTTTATGTTATACTCAGTATTTATATCAGTAAAACACTGAAGGACTCTTGTAATTTTTCACTGTGAGTCAGGAACATAGATGTTCCTCAGCATTTTGTTAGAGGATTTCCTGATTAACCTTTGGGCACCCCATAATCTTGGGGTACTATCTACAAAAATTAAATCACTCAGGTAAAATCATCTTGGTTCTCCCAACCTGTTAGCATCATCAGCCATCAAGTCATATTCCTACCTTGGTCTTTTAGGTCTTATAGTGTTGCAGTCATTGGTTTGTAGGGATTGTAACTCAACCCATCTACGTTGTTGCTGGTCATTCTCTTCTCTTCTTCCATCGTTCCAAGCATTAGAGCTTCTTCCAGAGAGCTAGATCTTTGTACAAAGTGCCTGAAGTAAGTCTTCTAAAACTCCCCAATTTCAATTTTCCCCCTCAATAGTTTCTGATATTGGGTCAGATTGCTGAGTAGCAGTCTACCTGACTGTATTTTTGTTTTAAGATAAAGGAGACAATTTGACTCTGGGTGGAAACATATATCTGGTTCCTTCCTAGATTTTTTTTTAAAGGATTTGTAAGAAATGTCATGGATAGAATTATTCTAGTTGCCCTCCTTTGAAGGGAACAAGTACTTTTTACATGCCAGAGACATTCTTGCATTTCATGTTTATGAAAATGAATGACTCAAGATGAGCAAATATTCCCACAGTTCTGGGAGACTCCCTTGCTATGAGAGGATTTCTTCTTCTTCAAGTATTAAGTAGTTTCAGATTTAAGTAGCACAAGGAATTTTTCTTCAGTTTTGCTAATACAAGAATCAGCGAGCTTGTCTTCTTTCTGCTTTTGTTCTGTCTTATAGTGAGAGAGATATGAGTGTACTGACACATATTCATTGTTTTTACTTCTGCATGCCAGGCCTGCATGCATAGCTGAAATGCATCTGGACAAAAAGGCCACTGTGACTGTGTTTGGGAAGAATCTTTGAAGCTGTCATAACTCAGTAGGTACCTAAAGCACAGGATCTCCTCCTTGCTGACTTGTTTAACTTGATAACTTGTACAAATAACAACCTTTGCAGTCATTGTACCACTGTGATTTGATCATCCAGCCTCTGCCTAATCTCTTCACAATGTGTATTTATGTGTATTTGTATTTGTATCTAAGTTGAGTTGCATACCAGGTCCTACATTGTATTTTGAATCTTAACAGCATCAGTTTCTTCTCTTTGATTCTAGGGATTAAATCACTATCATAATATTGCATGTGGGTTTTTTTTATCCTTATAGCGCTTGAAGCATGTGTCACAGAGGTACTCTAGTCAGTCTAAGAGTCTTGATTATTTGGAAATTGAGGTGTGTGAAGTCATTTTATCCTATGTGATAATAATACCATATCTGTGGAATATTGGGAGTTGAAATCCATAAATATTAGAAGTTGCTGAGGTTGAGAAACATTGGGCTATAATCACATGGTTTTGAGTGTCTACTGCTGAATTGGCAGATTTGATTGTTTTTTGACACTCTGTGAACACTGATAGCTCTGATATTCTATAGTTATACCTCTTCCATGGCAAAATTTTGGCTGCTGCTAACAGTGCTGCATGGTCCCTTTCTTTAGTTTTTGAGGAGAAGTGCTATTTGGATTCCTTAGCATTGCCCTTGATCCTATCAATAATGAAAGGCATGTTGGAAATACCAGAGGAGACTTATCCTATGGCAAAGAACTGACAGCATGACTTAAATGTTTTTCAGTTTTAGTTTCTGGACTGTCTCATGGCAGTAATGGGGTATGCCTAAGGACAATTTCCTATGTGTCACAGAACTGAGAGGCTTCTTTAATTGATTAGCAAATGATGGGTGAGAGAGTTATGTGGTGATGGAAAAGAATTTTCCCAGTGGGAAAAATATAACTGTTGATGAAGACAAAATGGTGTGATGGTGGTGAGAATCTATTTCCTGAATTAATTGGTAATAATGAAAATATGCCAATAATGAACCCAAAGTGTAGACAATCTTGTTTTTGAGTTCATATGTGTATATGTGTTATATGTGCATATTTATGTGTTTTGTGTATATGTACACGAGAATGACTTGTAAGTTGGAGTAAAATGACAAAAACTTTGTAATAGTTAATCAGGAATGATTCTATATTATATTGATAATTCTTTAAGTTTTGAAATGTTTGCTATAATGTACGCTATGCAAATTATCCTACTTGATAGAGGAAAACTTCCAAAACGCTTTCTGCTTTTATAAATATGACAGATTTGTTTTTTTAGCAGTTATCATTGTAGTTCTTAGCACCTCTTAGAGGAGGCAGGGGAGTTATAATTTTTGGATATTTAGATAAATGAATAAAACTCTGGCGCTGAACCTTGTGTCAAAACGTTTTCTTTAGTTGTTGATAAGATAAACATTTTCCATCCTGGAAATTTACAATGGCACTGAAAAAAAGTGATATGACTATTTTTTACAACTTATGACCATTGCAGCATCCCCATGGTTACATGTTCAATTTTTGGATGCTTGGCCCCTGGCATGTACTTATGATGGTTGCAGTGTCCTGGGATTGTGTGATCACCTTTTACAACCTTCTGAGAAGCAAAGGCAATGGGGAAGCCAGATCAGTACAATATAATAAAATACAACAATACAAATACAAATACAATAGCAGAGTTGGAAGGGACCTTGGAGGTCTTCTAGTCCAAACCCCTGCCTAGGCATGAAGCCCTATATTGTTTCAGACAATTCACTTAGCAACCATGTTACTAACTTAATGACCGTGTTACTAACAACTGTAGTGATTCACTTATCAACTGTGTCAAAAAACATAAAATGGGACAGAAGTCACTTAATTGTTTTGCTTAGCAATAGAAATTTGGGGCTAAATTATGGTAAGTCAATGACACTTGCACTGCCTCTCAGGGTCGTGTGATTACCATTTGTAACCTTCCCAGCTGCCTTCTGACAAGCAAAGTGAATGGGGGAAATCAGATTCACTTAACAATGGCATGATTCACTTAACACAGTGATTCACTTAACAACTATGCAAAAAAGATTGTAAAAGAGGGCAAAACTCACTTAATTGCCTTGCGTAGCAGCGGAAATTTGGGATTCAACAGTAGTGGTAAGTTGAGGACTACCTATATGGACTGTATGGACTGCATAGCCCACTTAGTTTTCTTTATTTTTACCTAAGCTTATCAAAGGTTTGGCAAATGGGAGAATGTTACATCTTGATAGAATGAGAGCCTCCCAGAGTTGCTCTTTTGTGAAATGGGCAGCATAGAAATTCAATAAATTCAGGTAGTCCTCGACTTACGACCACAATTGAGTCCAACATTCATATTGCTAAGTGAGACAGTTAAGTTAATTTTACAATCTTTCTTGGCACAGTTGTTAAGTGAATCACTGCAGTTGTTAAGTTAGTAACACAGTTGTTAAGTGAATCTGACTTCCTCATTGAATTTGCCAGAAGGTTACAAAAGGCGATCATATGAATCCAAGACACTGCAGCCGTCATAAATACGAGTCAGTTGCCACATGTCTACATTTTGATCTTGTGACCATGGGGATGCTGCAGTGGTTGTAAGAGTGATAAATGGTCATAAGTCACTTTTTTCAGTGTTGTTGTAATTTTGAATAGCTACTAAATGAACTGTTGTAAGTCAAAGACTACCTGTAAAACAAAAAAAGCCTGCTTTTTCTGCGAGTTGTGCAAGAATGCCTAAATTGCTCTCTTTTTCCTCTTTGTAGCAGAGGACAAAATGAGTGTGAAGTCAGAACGCCGAGGGATCCATGTTGATCAGTCCGAACTGCTTTGCAAGAAAGGATGCGGTTACTATGGCAACGTAGCTTGGCAGGGCTACTGCTCCAAATGCTGGAGAGAAGAGTACCAAAAGGCCAGACAGAAGCAAATCCAGGAAGATTGGGAGCTTGCTGAGAGGTAAGATTATGCTGAGGAAGTGATGAGGTCCAGGTTGTTTTTTCTGTGAGCAACAATGATAAGCGCTCCATCGTCAGCTAAACTACATGAAACATTGTTTGGGTCTTAAAATGCAACTTTTAGTCTCAGCAGAGTGCCTGTTCCCTGGCTGTCTCAGGTGACTAAAGCTTCAGATTGCTTTCATGAAGCTGCAATACAAAACACGTTTAGCTAGTTACTGACCATAGCTTTCATCTTTGAAACAGCAAAATTAAATTTCAGGTACATTTCATATATATTTTACTTTAGATCAGGGGTCTCCAACCTGTGGGTTGCAGCCCACTACCAGGCTATGGCCTGTTGTCCATTGGGCCGCATGAGTGGCTGGACAATGCACGTGCATATATGGGCGCGCACAATCCCCCCATTTATGCTGTCAGCATTGCATGGGTGGTAGCATTGCCGTGAGCATTGCACAGGTACAAGCACCGTGCGCATGTTCACAACCCCATTTGTGGCGTGCACACGCTCATTGCCTCGTTCATGCCTGCGCATGTAAAGGCGCCTGCCCCTTCCCCATGAGCTGCAAACCCATAAAGGTTAGTGAACTCTGCTTTAGCTTAGGAGCCTCCAACCGTGGCAACTTTTAAATCTTACTGGCTGAGGAATTCTGGGAGTTGAAATCCACAAGACTTAAAGTTGCCAAGTTTGGAGACTCCTGCTTTGCCTGACATAGCACAGTGGTCTGCAGAGTTGGCTCTTTGAAGACTGGTGGACTTCAACTCCCAGAATTCCCCAGCCAGGCTCCTGACATAGCGGACAGGAAGGCTCTAGATCAGGCCTGCGCAACCAGCAGCTCCAGTTGCCTGCCAGTATTTTAAAAAATATAATAAATTCTTCAATGCCTGAAAAATTTACTGCCAAGTGCCTCCAAGCCTCCGTGCCACCACTAGCTCCAGTGTTACCACCCTTCCACTACCTGTCAAACAGCTGATTGGTGTCACAAGTAATCCCCTGAGGCTTGCAAGGATTTTTATTGTATCGGCATGGGCCTTTCCCCTATGAGTTCTATGGTAGGCCTGCTCTAGATCATAAGAGTGCATCTTCTTGGGGGGAGCCTGAGTGGCCCAGGGAGCACTGAATGGTGCCGTGCTGCAGTTGGGTGGGCTATACTCAGGTTTTGTGTAATTATCATTATTTTTTCTTAGGTGAAGGTTGGTAAAGCACTCTTTTCTACCCAAAGGAAAAATACTTTATATTTACCAGAGGAGAGTGCTACGACATTGAAATTGTTCTTTCTAAGTATTATAAAAACGGGCTGTCTCCCAATCTAATGCTGGTGCAGAGTGAAACGCCTTTATAGTTTTGGGTTTGGGACACATTGAATGCTGTTATTTTGGGGAACTACATTGGTTGCTGGTTAGCTTTAGGCTGCAATTCGGTATGCTGATTGCCACCTTTAAAGCTGCTGTATTTGTGATTCAGGGACCAGATGCCAATTAGATCACTTTCTCTGGATTGAATCTATTTACCCAGTGAAATCAGAAAGAAAGAACTTGCTGAAGGTTCCTTGTTTGAGGGAATGGCACATAAAGGGACTTGGGGACTTGCTAGGGGTGGCCTCTTTTTATAGAACTTTTTCTTCGACATTTGGTCCTCTTCCACCTTAAGAAGGGTTATAAAGATTCTGCTCTTTAGGAATGCATTTGGATATGGAGATGTTTGGCCTATGCTTATAGCTAGCACTGACATAGTATATTGGTTGGTGCTTTGTGTTTCCATTCTTTTTAAACCTGTTTTTTGTCTTCCATAAGTCACTTAGCACTAGTATAAGTTTAGCAGCACAGAGCAGTAAATATGTACTGTACTTTTCGGAGTATAGGACGCACACACCCACTAAAAGAGGGTGGAAATGTTGGTGCGTCTTATACACTGAATATGGCCATTTTTGCCCTTTCAAAACCCTGCCCGCACTCCCCCCCCCCAGCCCGTTTTCACC
>JAPKID020005664.1:0-11008 GCA_026931265.2 Tropidonophis doriae | reverse complement strand
GCGTATAAGATGACCCCCGATTTTTGGTTGCCTTTTGGGGGTTTCAAAAGTCGTCTTATACGCCGGAAAATACGGTATGTAAATTTGATGTCATGATTTTACAGGACTCCAAGAACACCAAGAATTAGTGGGGGCAAGCCACAACTGTTAAAAACATCCATCAACTCACACAATTGATGATTATTGATCATTGCTGATTATTTAAGAATGTTCTACAACTGATGCAGCATGTCATCTTAGAAGCTTGAGCGAAGCCTTCTAATAACTAAGAATTAAACCAACTCTAGTTTTCATTTTACTGTGTTAAAGGTGATGGGTTTTACAAAATCTTCATACTGCTACTGATAAAAAACAACTTGCCAGTCCAACTACAGCAACTTTCTTAATTAATAATAATAATTTATTAAACCTGTATACCCAACTCTCAACAATTCATTAACCCAAAAACCAAATCCATGCAGCAAAAACTGTCCAAGAGATTCTTTCAAACATTTTTTTAATGAGAAAATCCCACTGTTCTTGAAGCTCATTTTTATATCCAGCACACATATAATGTGGAACAGTAACACCTTGAGATGAGACTTTCCACTTTGGAAAATAATAAGGAACTAGATAAAAGTGCAATAGATTAAGGATATTTTGACTCTGCCTAATCTCCTGGCAACATTTATAGCCAGGAACAGGAACAGGAATCATTACAATGTATATTCCTCATGAAGATTTTTGGTTACATAAAAAGATTAATGTAACAATTGAACAAAAAGACATGAATCATAAAATTCTTACCCATTAAATAATCACTGAGGATATTAACTGGACAATTAACTTTAATTATACCTAAATCATTCATCTCTCCCCTACATAATCTGTATATTTAACATACTAATTTTAATGGTATTCAAGTATAACATGTATAAATTTAGCATATATACATATTTATTAGATTATTTATAGTAACATCTGTAATTTAGCTCTGTATTTTAGAGAGTCACACTAAGCAGTTTTCAACCACCCAGTCCAATTAAACTACAAAAGAGAAGCATGATTGTATAAGCAATATATCATCTAAATCAGACAAGCTTAATGAGCTTCCAATAAGAATCTCTTAGTATGTCTGACATTAATCAACTAGTTCTGAGATAAGCATTCAATAGAACAGGTCAGCTGTTTCAAGCATCTAAGGGATAATTTTTCATGCTTCTAGATACCAAATGGAACACATCAAATACGACATTTTTATGGCCCAGAAAAATATGGCAATCATTTTAAGATTCAAGGTGGGTATTTTATACTTGCAGCTAGAAAGTTGTTTATTGTGAAACAATGATATAAACTTTCATTTCAATTGTCATATTTTCTGAGAGTCTTTTCATATGTGAAAATGGATTCCTGGTGACCAGACTATGATGAATAAAAACTAGAGCTTGTCAATGAAATAATATCTTAATGGCTCAAAATCAATCTATCTCCTTTAGGTCTCTGGTCCTTTTTAGTGTGGAATATCTTCCAATCCAAGCTGCTTCCTGTCTCTGATTTCCCTTAAACGATGAGATTAATAAAGTAAAGCAAGCTATTAAACAAAGAAGATGTAGATCTCCAGAATAACGTGCAGCTGCCTCACAGCTCTACCAATTATATCATAAAACAAAGAAACTGTAACCCACACAATACTTGTACCAATTATCCTATCCCAAATGTTATAGACTTCTCTATAACATGCTTCAATGTCTCTCCTCTGCAATCCTGGATCCTGCAAGGTAGATACAATCAGGCACTCTTTTTACACAGAAATTCCTCTATGCCTCTGATGAAATTTTTCCTCCTTGGGTGTAGATTTTTCAAGGAATAGGTTTACCAAATAATTCAACCCTTAGTAGATAAGCTACTTGGTTGTTTAGACCAATGGTATTTACAATTCTTAATAATAAGCACCCAGCTATCACCTACATAATATCTTGCTTAAAGATGATAATTGGGACCAGCAATTCTGTTGCTGAGCATGCAGTCACAAAACATGTCAATATGTGACATTGGTTAGCAACAAGAAGCCTGGTACTCACATTGCTATTAAAAGAGGATCACCAGTTGTTCAGCAAGGACTTACTTCCCCCCAATCTGCTGGCTTCCAACAAAGTCAAAAGAGAAGCTGTCAAGAAGTCGTAATTCCCAGGTGGCTTGCAAGCAAGCCAGCAAGCAGATAAGATCTGATGCCAAAAGAGAGAGCATGTGGGAGTGGCCAGCGAGGCATGGTGTGACCACAGCAGCGCAAGGGTAGCTGCTGTTGGATGGGGAGAGAGGCGAAAGTGATTTGTTGAAGGAACTTGCAACATTTCCTGACTTTGACTTTGCTTGGTAATTGCATGACCGCAGGATGCTGCAAACACTATAAGTGTAAGCTGTTTGCCAAGTGCCCAGATTGTGATCATATGACTGCAGAACTTTGAGAACCAGTCATGAACAAGTGATTGTTAACTGAGAACTACCTGTAACTAAATTCTGTACCCAATAAGCCTTCTCTGTATTCAGATCCAACAACCAAGGTAGGTGATTTATTTTAAAACTTAATTGGATTTTAAATTGCATTCAGTTTTTTAATTTTTAGGATCTGGTCTTGAACTGTAATAATAAATTGTTATTCCTATATGATTATCATATGCACAATTGTTTATTCTGTATTAAAGAAACATGCCAATGGAACCAAAAAATGTGCTCCCAAGCAAGTACTGCTTTTACAAGATTCCCAGTAGCCTTAAATAAAGAGATTAATCATTAATAATAGTAAAATAAAAATAATTTGAACCAATAACTACATTTTAAAAGTAGATATTCATAATATGTTAAAAGACACCTAGAGTGCCGCTGGAGGAAAATAAAGGATGAGTCCAACTGGACACAAGTGAGAGCCGCTATTAAGGCCTGACTCATAGTGGATAGAGGGGAGAAATAGCATCATTTCTCCACTTCACTTGCATCTGCCGAGTGTTGCCTGTTGGCTCTGTTCTGGATCAACCAGTCCCTTTTAGGACAGAGCGCTCAGGTGATCATCTTCCGGCCTGTGCAGAGGAATTTGTTCAACACTTGATGGACAAAGTTACTTGGATTCATTGCCAGTTGGAACTCATGTGTGGTGTAGGCCCATGTAGGATGCCTGAAGAAAGGACTTTCCCAGTCATCTGTGAACAATTCGATCCTGTTAGACATGATAAAGTGGACAGGGTCCTTGACGCTGTCAGCCCTACTGTCAATTAGATCCTTGTCCTTCCTGTTTAGTGAAAGTCTCCAGGATGGTGACAGTCAGGTGGGTTCAAACAGGGATGCAGGGAAGGCTCTAAAATAATCAGGAGGGGCTAATCAAAATTCTAATCGAAGACCCTGATGGACCATGGCCAAAACCCACTCGTCCGATGTGATGTTACTCCATTGGGAAACAAATTGCTGGAGGTGGCCGCCTATGAGGAGATCAGAACTAGTTATGTCTGCCCCTACGGAAGGGGTGGCCGCCTCCCCCGCGAAAGGGCCGTTTGGACTGGAACTGGCCCTTACTCCTATCCTGGAAGGAGTGACGGAACTGGAACCTATCCCCCCTGGAACCAAAGTACCTCAACTGGTTGGAGTCCGAATCAGGGGTTCGAAAGGAGTGGCGCCTGCGATATGGTGCCAGCCGGTTGTCCTGGCGTCTGGATGAGGACGGCATCACCTTCCTCTTCTCCCTGTTCTCGACCAGGATCGGATCCAGGGGTTCGCCAAACAGCTTACCTCCGGCATACGGCCGTGACGCCACATGAAACTTGGACTTGTTGTCCACCTGCCAGTTCTTCAGCCAGAGTAACCTCCTGGAAGCCACCGAAGCTGACAAGGCACTAGAGGCAAACTTGATAGCATCCAACATTGCATCCGCCGAGAACTGTGCGGCCGCGATGACCTTACTGATGTCATTCAGCACTCGCGTGTCTTCCGGCGGGATGCGGTCCTGGAGTTGCTGCAGCCAGAGTAGGGACGTCCTATTGAAGAACGATGCTGCAGCCGCCGCTTTGATGGACCACGCTGAGGCCTGAAACCATTTCCTGAGGATGAGCTCCACCTTCTTATCTTCAGGCTTCAGCTTGTCTGCTGCATCACCGGACACTACCGTCGCGGATGAGGACAAGGCCGCCACTGGTGTATCGACTTCCGGAACCTGTAAGGCTTGTGAAAATGACTGTTCCATATTTTAAAGCTTCCTGTCATTCACCCCTGGGCTAGGGAAGGTACCCGGCTGTCCCCATTGTCCTTTGACCACCTCTAGGAAAAGTGGGGGAGCTGGAATCTCCTCCTTGTTTAGGGCAGTCCTGATGAATATCTTCTGTCTAAGATCTCTCCGCCCCGCCACCATTGGAGCGGCTGGGCCTCCTAATCTCGTAGTGGACTTCGCCTTACCCAATAGAAGCTTAAACATTGCGGGCTGGAACAGGCCTGCGAAGGCCGGATCATCCTCTTTCCCCGCGTCCTCGTTGTCTGACATGACCAGACCTTTCACTGGCTCACCTGTCTCCGAAGCTTCGCTGGCCGCCGATGGTGATCCGGGACACTCACCCTCCTCTAGCTCGGGGGGAGGGTCCTGTGGTGAGGGATGAGTCCCGGCTGCGGCTGTTGGGCGGATCTGGGAAGGAACCACGGCTCCCGCCTTGCTGTTCTGTGTTAAGTTCTTCATACCCGAGGTGATACCTCGAGATATTGCTGAGGAAATCAGCTTCTGCAGGCCAGGTGGAATGTCCTGCCAGTCTTCGTAGTCGTCCTCCGACTCCTCGTCCTCCTCCCGCAGTTCAGACTGGGGTGCAATGGTTGGGTGTGGAATCAAGTAATCCCTAGAAGTCCCTTCCAGGGGGTCCCCCATCAGAACCCAGATGGCGGTTGGGGAGACCGAGGGGGATGGGGACACCCATCCTGGAGTAGCCTGCCCCCGAGATGACGAACTGCTGGCCCGGGGTGGACTCTCTCTCCTGGAGAGAGACCCTAGGGCTCCAGACTCACGTGACTGTAGAAGTCGCTCCGCCTTCGCCACTTGCTTCTCCAGTGCCCGTTGACACTGCTGCTCATCTCGCACAGTGGCCCTGGATGTCCGCTGTGCCGCCGTAGGCCTGCAGGTTGGTGTCACCTGGTCTGCTCCAACGAGGTTAGGTTCCACGGTTGGAGCTGCTGTGGTCTCGTTACCACCTGAAGCCATTACTGCCAAGCCTAGGTCAGACCTGCATATTACCATTATTATCATATATTTATACATATATACATTTGTATTTTATTTGTATTTTCTTTGATTTTTTTTTAAATTATTATTTTCTTATTTTATTTAAAATTATTCACGCCCCCCCCATGGCACCTGCGTGGCTTCCCAGACACTTGGGTTGGTAGCCAGGCAACCCCATCTGTGGCACCGCTTGCATTACCATGTCGGCGACCATGTGGCGGGCAAGATGGTGGCCAACACGTGGAGCCGGACCGGTCTCCCTGGCTGCTGCAGATGCCGCTACGCTGGGAAGCTCCTCGTTCTGCCGTTTCTCCGCCATTGTCGCGCAGCCTCTCTCTCACCCTGAATCGCGCTGGAGAGGTCATCTTGCGGGGGGCGCCATTCCCCGCGCTCCCCACCACTGTGGTGTCCACGGGAAGAATGCCGGCGGCCCGCCGATCCGATTCCCAGGGAGTTCTCCCGTTGCGCGTGGAGCTTCCAGAGCCTCCGATCGCGCCCTCCCCTCTTCTGAGCCTGCTACCTACCTCGCCGTTTGAAGATTTGCATGGGCGGTTGATGTTGCCAGCTGGTAGGCGCTTGCGAAGGAGGCTGTGAGCTCGCAGTCTCCTTGGCTGTTCTCAGCTAGGCAATCCAGACACCAATGCCTTCTACTTGAGATCCATTCTTCTTCCAATCTTTCTGTCTTGTAGATAAAGAGCAGGAAAGCCTCCCAGCCACTTGGACCAGACTGGGAGCGAATGGGAGAAGAAGGAGCAGGAGCCCCTTTTAAAGACTTTCCTCGCAGTCTGGACCAATTCGCTGTGACAACCCGTTTGGTGACGCCTCCCGCTCTTTATCATCGAGAAAAGCTGAGTTGACATTTCACAATTATATACTTGGTAGCATCTATATTTTCATGGTCCAAACAAGTTAAGGATGAACTTCAGATCAAATGCCTCTTATTCAGAAATCACCTGTTCACTTGAAAGTCCATCTAGATTGTCTACGTTGTCTTGTACTCATGTCTCTTTCAAGAATAAGAGGTAGAAACTATAGAAGAATGTTTGCCTAGTTTTGCCTGATGATCAAATATGATTGGATATGCTGACTATATTCACATATAATTGGATATGATGATTCATATTCTCATCTTGTGTTTGAACCACTGCAAACTATTTTGCTTGCAGCTGCTTTTGAAAATAATTCAGAAGATTTAAAGAGGGCAGAATCTCATGGCATCTGGGGTGATTGGCAAAAATGTATTCAATGACCAGAAATGCTTTTCTGGTCATTGCACTATTCAATGTCTTGCGTAAAACCATTTATGATCTAGGATCTACTTATTTTCAAATAAAATCTGCCTATCCCAAACAACTAAGTAGCAAAGTAATAAGCTCCATTTCACACCTCTTGTAGATATATCACTTACATGGAATAGCCATATTTTCAAACTGAACATAATCCCTCTCTTGCTTAGCATAAAAAACTATCTACAATATTACTTTTCCATCTTCTATTTAGAAGGTTTTTACATTTGATTTATTGGGGATTGGTGCTATTAGAGTTTACTTTTGTTTTATAGTTTCATTTGTTTTTAGTTATTGCAAACTGCGCAGAGTTTAATGATAGGCCTAGAACTGGTTAAAATAGATGGATGGATAGATGGATAGATGGATGGGATACAAGATTTTTATTGCTGCTTTTATATATCTTGCTTACAAAGGAATGAATGCATTCACAGGCACACAAACAATGGCTGAATAAATATTGATTTATTTTTTCTAAATAAAGAAATACCATGATTCATATCAAGGTACTATTTTTAATGAATGTAGAACTTTTCAAGTGAAGAAAAAAATGAAGTTATTTTTTCTAAATAGAAAAAAATATTTATTTATGTTATTTTTTACTAAACGAAATTTAGTAAACATTAATTAAGGTGCAATTATTCTCTTTCCAACTGATATTCCATAAAGCCTTCCTCTTTTTTTTACAAAATGTTTGTGCAGCACATAATCCTAAATAAACTAAGATAGAATTGCTTCCGGACAAAAAATGAATTCCCACACCAACACTAATGATAAAGGAAGAAACGAAGATAGAAAGTGGCAAAGCATGTGCTTGGAGGAAACAATAGAGATACCTGGTTATCAGCCCAAGCTTCCTTTTCTCCTGGGAAAGGAAAGGGCAAAATGGTTCATAAGATTACACCTGTCCTAAAAGTCTGGAACATCTGTTCAACTCATTGGATTAGTTCTGCATCAAAAAGCAACTGCATGGCGCCCATTGTAGTAAAATGGAACAGTTGCAATGTTCGATTTAGGCTGAAGTAATTTCAAATTGCAAATGACTCCCTTCTTTAGCTACAGAATGTGACTGGTAATCCATACACTAATCACTAGTGCTCCTGCTAGAACCAGCAAGGTTGTTCATACTTTATAATGAATGATAGAACTCTTAAGCAAAATTCCCTAAAAAGTAGACATACTACTTACATGAAGAAACAATATTAGGAAATAGTTGCCCTTCTAAAGCAACGCTTCAATAGATTATCATTACTTAAACCTTCAGACACCAAGGAAACATCAAAACTATCATATAAAGTTTCAGTTCCCAGATTGCAACTAATCTTTTTTATCCTATCCCTTTATATCTCCATTTCATGATTATAAGCAAAAAAGAGCACATTTTAAAAGAGCATGGAATTTAGCCTGAATTTAGATTGCAAAATCTATGGTGAATCAGTGCTGCAGATCCCCTAATCATAAAATATATACATTGTGAATTATATATTGTGTGTTATAAGCATACTGGCCAGAAGCCATACTCCAATTAATTTCCTGTAAAGGAAGGCACTCTATTTATTAAAGTAATAGATCTCACTTCTGCATATATACATACACAAACTATTTCTTTCTTCCACTCACATATACTTCCACTTCCCTTCTTCTGATAAAGAAGTATAAATAAATAAACAAATATATGCATATTTAATGAAAAAATAAAGGAAGGTAGTAAGACAAGGGATAGCTTCTGGGAAAGGGTTGAAGAGAAACGGGGAATGAGATGGGATGGGATGAGACAGACGGAAAAACGAACTGGAGGGGAAATAAAAGCTAAACCAGTCTTATGCTTGGTAAGCATTTTTGTGCGGCTTGGACATAAATATATATATGATTACTTCCAAGTAAATTCAATGGATCTTTCTCTCAGAAAAGTATCCTTGGTGCTTCTAGTCCAGGACTGTGAAACACATCTACCACAAGCCGGATGCGTCACATGCTGGCCATGCCCACACCCAGTTTAGTGAAGGGTGAAAAAGTCTGCATACATCATGTGATGCTGCCATGACAACATGAGTTTGAAACTCCTGTTCTAGTCCATCTCAGCAATTTAGAGTGTATCTGCCTTCCACTTGCAGAGATGTTTTTAATAATACAGATAAGAAAGACAATGTGACTTATTTTCCAGAAAAAGGTAAGACTCCAGGGATATTTATTTACATATTTCCTTCAGAAACATGTAACACCTGTAGCAAGTCACTTTCTAATTTTACAGTATGTTCAATTTTCAAATTAGCCAGTGTTGATTAACTTTCAACCAGCAGGGCAGATGATATACGCATTACCTAAATATATAATAGATTTACGGAAAAAAATAAATCCAAAAGAACACTATTCAATTTTTCTAATGTTAAATCCCAAAACCGAGATAATTCTGAAGAATTCCAGCAGATGTCTAGGTGCAGTAGCTAATGATACTTCTTTACTCATCAGTTATAGCCAAAAATTCCAGGTCCTAGTATTTATCCCTATTTATACAGTACTGTCTGCTGAAAATGAAACCTACTCCAGATAAATCCAAAGATACCCTTGAAATAACAGACTGCTTCCAGAAAATTTATGATAAGCATCCCTTAATGTAATGTCTATTAAGGATGATTAGCACAAGGACTTATTAAAAGTTTGGGCAAAACATAAAAATCCTAGCAATACTTTTAATACAACCTTAATGTTGCAACACAACAGATTTCTCTGCACAATAAGCCACCAGAAACTGTAAATTTCAGAAGAACATACTATATAACAAAGAACATCATGTCAAATAAATGTTAACTGAACTAATGTATTATAATAAACAGACCATCTGAAAGTTAACTGATTCTTAAATGAAAGTAATTGTTTCAAGTATTTTGCTAAGAGGTGGTGTTTTATGGCAAGACAGAAACTACATTGATTGGGCTTACAACTCACTTGGTTGTAGTTGAATTAATCATTTTTACAGAATAATTGACAATTAGCTGGGTTGACATTGCAGCCACAGCTGATGACCTACAAATCATAGGGGCTTGACTCACCAAAATAAAACTAAACAAAACATAGTTTGGGTTAGTGAAGTGTATGAATCACATACATATTTTGGATTCACCCTATCAGAAGTGAAATTTTGATACTGGAGAAGTGTAAGGAAATAACTTTTCATTCATTAATTTTTTAGTTTTCAGGTCTCCTTGTAACTCTACTCCACATTTGTAGGATATTCCACTGAAGTGTCTTAAGCTTTCAAACTTTGTCAAACTGTATATAAAGAAAAGGCAGGTGAATATATGCGTAGATACATACATACACACATGTCTATTCATAGGCAGGTGTATACATACACATAAATAATATATCTTTCAAAAGAGAATTAAGATTAAATATTATAACAGTGTTCTTTAATTTTCCATAGATATAATACAATAATTATATGTTTTAATGGAATATTAAAGCTTACATACTGTATATGCATATTTCATCAAGAGCAAAAAATGTTATGCTATATCAATTTTATTACATGACTATAATTACACTGAATGCTGAAAATCTTAAATGAAGATATGTTGAAAGAGAGTGCAGAAGCACCTAATTATTTTTCCCACTTAAAAGTGAATGTTTCCTGTGCATTTTCATCTGAAATCATTGTGATGATTCTCCACACACACACCCCGCACCAAAAAAAAGTTTTAGTGTGACAGCTGACAAGAGATTTCCTAACATTCTTCATTTATAGAAGGTGTATTTTTTAGGTTAATGAAACTTAAATCCTTTCTACAAATAGAGAAAACAATTGTACAGGAAGAGAACAATTTTGATAAAATCCAGTATAACATGGGTAGAAATGATGCCTGGCTGAGCCAAGCTCTTGTTAATCTGCTGGCTGATTTATAACATAGTACATATTACTGCAATTCTTAAAAATCAATGGACCCCCTATTTAAGTCATTTCAGATTTGCAGGTGATGTTCTCTTGTCACAAGACCCAGAAGAGCTACAAAGACATACAAGAGCTGCACAAAGGAAGAGAACCATTTGGTTTAAAAATAAACCTGAAAAAGAGCTAGGTCACATGGCAAGAAGCAGTAATGGCAGATGAACCAAAGCAGTCATAGAATAGAGCTCACTTGATTAAAAAAAAACATCCACAAAGAGACCTAAAACAGGATGAATTGATGACATCAGCAAGTATTGCAGGCAAAAGGAAGCTCAAGATCATATTGGTTTGGAAACATGTGGAAGACACCTTCATCCTGCAGTGGATAGACAATGACTAAATTGATGATGACAACTTTATAGCTAGAAATGACCAATTCATTTAACATATTTTTCGCTCCATAAGATTCACTCTCCCGCTCCCCAAAAATGTGGGTGGAACCGATGCTGGTCCTTTGAAGAATAGCAGCTGGGCCACAGTGGCAGAGTCCTTTTACAATGCTGAACATCGCCTCTTCTGTCTTTGTCATTGCCCGCCTCTTTTGTCTCTTTT
>JAPKID020005663.1:0-11009 GCA_026931265.2 Tropidonophis doriae | reverse complement strand
GGGGGAGACCCCCCTCTGGGCCCAACCAGGTCTCCGTGATTCCCACCAGATCCGGGTCCCCCTCTGACACAAGGTCATTTATGTGATAAAGTGATCATGAAAGACTACTAAGTCTGAATTCAGTGTATAACCATTGCAAAGCAAAACTCAATTCAGTGACCTCCACAAGTTCCATCTGGCACGTAGAAAGCATAAAGGGTCAACAGTTTTTCTGCTGTTGTATATGTAATAAGCCACTTAGAGTTTTCATGCCTGTTAATGAATTTGAAGAAGCAAGTTAATCAACAACTCTTACTGACACTTCATCTTTAGATAAATGGTACAAAGTTTGCTGCAATTCATTGTTGATGAACTTTAGACCACAGACCTTATCAAAGAAAACTTGCCAGAGTTTCCCTTCACTCCCATCTTAAAACAAAGAGCTGGGTTATATTGGGTCAACTATTTATTTATGTTATTAATCACATTTATATATCACCTATCTCATTGTCTCTGAGCAGTTTACAAATATTTACAATAGCAGTTTAACATTAAAATATGCTGGAATTCAAATGAACGTCAACATTGGATTTTCAAAATTTGCTCTTCATTTTTAACAAATACATTCAAAGTCTTATAGTGCAATCTTACATTTGTCAGTGAAAAAGTAAATTTGGTTAAGTTGATTGACATACTCTTTCTTTTAAGTTTACTTGTTGGAGTAGTACTTGTAGACCACCACAACAAAGTTTCTGTCTTTTATGCTGTATTCCTTTCTAAATATGTGTTTGCAATGCGTTTGAATTCAAATAAAATTCAAATGCAGTCCAGCTTTCTTCATTCCAGTCACGCATCCTTCATTATAAGGGAGGAGGCTGGTTGTAATCTACCAACACCTAGCATTGTCTACATATGATATAAATGGTCCATCTTGACTGAACTGCAAACAAAATGGTTAGTAATTCCTTATTAGACAGTTTATGAGATCTTGAAAAATAACATTAAGAATCATGTTCTATAGTATCAGTGGCCAGGTATGTGCAACATCAAGGACTAGAGAACCATATCATATTAAAAAAAATTGAAAGTACAGAAGCTGCAAAACTGTTAAAAGTCACTCACTCATTTCATTATGTAGGGATAAATTTCTTTTTTCCTGCTATCTGCCTAGTCACAATATGGATGTTCTCATTTTTCTAATTTTCATCCTGGATATAAAAAAAAATAGTTGAATGGTTGGCAGGCTGATATATAGAATTGTTTTCCTTGGAGGCATCTACTTTAAACATTTAGAATGAAATCAGGAGATGGATATGAGTTTCTTTTTTTTTTTAGTACATGAAATTGTTCATTGTGACACGAAAATAAAAGCATTGCCTCTCTGTTGTTATGTCACATATACAATGTCTTCTACATTTTGTATGTTTGTAAAACATTTTATTGTAGCAAAGGACAAGGTTTACTTGGGTCCCTTATAGGAAAGGGGCAAGTTCACATAAATACTTCCAAATGCAAATTAACAAAAGTATAAATTTAATTCTAAAGTCTAAACATAGTTGGGGAATTTTGAGCAAAATGCTTTTATAATTGAGAGGATCTAAAGCTACTTTGTGATGATATGGATATTTTTCTGTATTTCATTATCACATAAGGCTCTAGTGGTACCGTGATGAAGTAGCTAATTACTTGACCATTAGTGACAGAGTATATTCTCACTTGGAAAATGAGATTTACACTGTTTATAAAATGTTTAATTGTTAGGTGCAAATTACTTCTTCATGTGACAACAAGGCAGAGATTAAGTAACGTTTATAGTGACAAAGGTTTTAGGTTTGGTTTAATTCATTAACTTAGTATTGTGAAATGGAATAAGTTAATTGTTAGGGTTTATTGTTGAGTCCTCAGAGTTACGACCGGTCGCGAGTTACGACTGGCCGAGAATCTGCCTGACAACAAAGCACCTGCTGCAACGGCCAGCCGCACCCGATTGGCTAAGACGCGGCTGGCTGAAACAATGTTACACAAACTGTCTGGACTTTCCCACCTAATGAACACTATAAATAGCTGTCAAAAAACACATTTTGCCGGCTTCTGCCTTGTAAATAGTTGACTGCCTTTTCTATTCTTGTAAATAAATCTTGTTTTAATTGAAGGAAGCCTGTGTCGGACTCATTGCCTCACAGAACTTAACAGTGCCTCCTCCAGCTTCCTTAAATGTATATGGTATTCATTGTTAAAATGATATTTCGAGTTGACAAAGTATTTCTTGACTCCCCCCTCCAGACTATTGTCAAGTAGCAGCAAAGAAATCTTTTGAATCTTCAAATACAGATAACCCTCGACTTACAACCACAATTGAGCCCATCATTTCTGTTGTTGTGAAACATTTGTTAAGTGAGTTTTGCCCTGTTTTATGACCTATCTTGCCAGTTATTAAGTGAATCACTGCAGTGGATAAATTAGTAACATGGTTATTAAGTGAATCTGGCTTCCCCATTGATTTTTGCTTGCAAAGGGTGATCACATGGCCTTGGGACACAGCACCAGACCTAAGTATGAACCAGTTGTCAAGCATCTGAATTTTGATCACACGATCATGGGGCTGCTACAAAGGTCATAAGTATGAAAAACATAGGTCACTTTTTTCAGTGCTTTTTCAGTAACTTTGAACAATCATTAAATGAAATGTTGTAAGTCGAGAAGTAGCTGTATTAGATTTCAGTTCTCAAGTTTGGTGAAATGGAATCAGTGTAGTTTCATTGTCGGGCATTGTCTTTATTTAAAAAATATTAATGTTTTGTTGATTTAAAAAACACACACAATAATCTATTAAAAGAAATCTCTGATTGATGCGGTTGATAGAAGCCAAAATCCAGCCTCTGGAAGGCAACAGTTCTTGCATCCTGCAGCCTCCCCTCCTCTTGGAAACATTTAAAGTGGAAGGATGAATGAACATAGAAATCGGAAAGTAGAGTGGTCCCCTTGTCCGTGTCTTCCGAGGGGCAAAGAAGAACCACCCAAACTTTTGTTTTACGGAGCAGAATAAAAGGAACGGGATCCCCCACATGCCTCGGCTGCCTATCCGGATGCAAAGGTAGACCTGGGAAGCTGCTGGCGGCGGCAGGGGCGCAAGAGGCCTGGCCGGGTGGGTCTCCGCATTCGGGGGGAGCGGCGGCGTCCATCGCGGCGTTGCACATCACCGAGAAAAGCGGAGCCCGGCCCCATTTCGTCCTCTTTTCTTCCGACTCCGGGAAACTGAAGCTCAGGTTTAAATTAAAAAAAAAAGGCGGAGGCGGCGCTTTTGGCGGGTCTTTGTGCCTTTTTTTTGCCTAGCCTCGTCCTGTCCCCCGGAGGGGGCGTGGCAGGCCGAGGGTAGGAAGCGCGTAGCAGACGAAAGAGAGGGAAGAAAGAATCCTTAGTCCCGCCCCGTCCGACCCGCTCGCCTCCGCCATAGGCGGACGATCCCGCGTGGGGGTTTCCATGGAAACGCCGAGTCGCTAGGCGCCCGGCTCATGTGTGGGAGTCTCGCTCAGACCTAGCGGGGACCCGGGAGGGAGAAAGCCCGGGAGGCGGAGGACCTACGGGCCGGCCGGCCGGCCGCCGTCTAGAGGAACCGGTCCTCGGAAGAGGCTTCAGCTGGCGGTTCCTTTCTGAGGCTCCTGGTGATGAACGGCAGCTGGCGCGATAGCCCATCCTTCGAGGTTAAAGGGTGGGCTGGTCCTCGGAGGCGGGCGGGCAACCCGGCTCTTGGAGCTTAATCCATCCGATGCCCGGGAACGCCCTCCGCGCCCCTCCGGCCCGGGGATCACAGATGGCGAGCCCAAGAGCCGCATCCCGGAGTCCAGCTGACTGGAGGACCCCAGTCTTCCAGCACAGGGAAGGGATTTGAAAGAGGAGTCGGCCTGGCGGAGCTGGTCTTCCACCGGAGAATCCTTCCAGGAGGGACCCAGTCTCAAGGGCTGGTGGAGCTTAGCCGGTTGCCATGCCTTGGAGGATTCCCGGTGGAGGTGGCGGTGGCGGCGGCGTTCATCCTGCTCACACCTTCTCTTGTCTCTGAGGATGGGCAGTGGTGGTTCCTCAGGCAGGGAGGAGCGGCTGCCATCAGTGGCTGAAGAACAGCTGAGTGGAGGCGATCAGATGCTAGAGCTCTCTGGGCGCCACCTGAGGAAGCTGCCGACGCCAGTATGTGCCCTGAGCACTCTGCAGAAGCTCTACATCAGTGGCACGGGGATCACAGTGCTGCCTGACGAGATTGGGGGGCTGCAAGAGCTGCGCATCCTGGCCCTGGACTTCAACAAGCTGGAGGAAGTGCCCGGAACCTTGTGCCACCTTCCCCACTTGACTCGGCTCTATCTGGGCAGCAACCGCCTCTTTGGCCTCCCGGCAGAATTCTGTCAGCTCAAGACTCTCCGTTGTTTGTGGATTGAGAGCAATTATTTGTACCACTTTCCCCAGGTTCTCCTCCAGATGCCCGAACTGCAATCCTTGCAAATGGGAGACAATCGTCTCAAAACCTTACCAAGTGGCCTGCCACTCATGAAGGGTCTTCGAGGACTTTGGTTGTATGGAAACCGTTTTGAGGAGTTTCCAAAACCTTTGCTTCGCATGAGTCAACTTCACATTCTTGATGTGGACCGTAACAAGCTGACTGAATTCCCTGATTTGAGTCACCTGCGGAGGCTCCGACTTTTCTCCTATGACCATAATCCAGTCGAAGCACCACCCAGTGTGGCTGACACTGTCTTTGTAGTGGGTGATGGAGCACAGGAATTCATGGAGGCTAGAGAGGAACGTCTCCAGGCTCTTCGACAGCAGAAAGCAGAAGAGCAGGAAGAGAATGAATCTGAAGTTTTACAACCCAATATGAAAAATGATTCCACTGTATTGGAGGAGGAGGGAAGCTTTTCTGCTCTGGAATGCTCTCCTGAGGAGACATGAAATATTAGTAATGGCATGATTGCTGCCAAAGAAATCTAGTAGATACTGATAGATTTTCGAATCTGCAACTGGCTTGTAGAAAATTAAGAGCTGGGCACTCCCCCTTGTCTCAAGAGTTGCAGTCAGAGGCAGGATTATGGGTAGCAGATGACTACAGTAGTTGATAGCCCCTTGTAAAGAACATTGATCACCTATTCATCAGAAAGCTTGTTGTCTTCTTATACTGAATGGAATCATGGGCAGCCTCTGCCAAAATGTCTGTAGTGCTCTATGGGTAATTTTGTGTTCTGTCTAATCCTAGGGTACAACTCCCTAATTTGAAGTATCTATAATGACCACATAAGGCTGACAGAAACAGAATTTCAGATTGACATTCTATTTGCCTGGCATTGTGAAGTGAATCTCAAAAGCAAGACAGGATAAAGCCATTATTTTTGTTTATTCCCCAGTTCATCCCCATAATAATTAACTTTCATCGTCAAAATTTTAATCCCATAACTGGAATTAGACTTGGAGGGAAACCTATTCCTTCAGCTGTTAGGTTTGAGAAGAAGCTCAGGTGAAGTCCTTGTTTGTGCATAGAGCTATTTGTCCTGGAAAAGCTTTGCTTCTGTACAGCAAGAAAAAGGGTCATGCATTACTCTGTTGCTTTCCTGGACTTTCTATTCCCTTAAAGGCGCACAGAAGCAAAACTGATATGACCTTGGCCACTGCAGATTTGCATGGATCTAGAACTGAAGAGGGAGGCAGCCACAGGACTTTTTCTTGTCTGGGAGTGTGACAGGTTCATTCTCCTGGGGTCCTTCGGGCTAGATTTGTATTAAATCTAAGCAATAAAAGCCCGTTAGAGAAGAGAAGGAGGGAAGGGCGCACATTCTCAGGGAGATTGCTAAAAAAGCAGGAGACCAAAGGTGTGAAGTATTGATGTTTAAAAGAGAGTTATAATCGAAATTACAGTACCTAGTGAATGGAATCATGTTTCTCAGGCATCCTTGTTACATATATTAGAAATCCTGCTTTTGCTATGTCTGATAATGCACTTTTCTTTGTTTTCCTGCTTCTGAGATTTCTTCGCTTTCCCTTTCTGATTTCCTTTCTTCCATAGTTATCTGCTCCTGTCCTTCCCTGCCTACCTTTTCAGAATACATTTCTTTGTCAACTGAGTTCAGTCTTTCTCTGGACTGATAGCACTTTGCTCAGTCTCAATTTCAATATCTGTACTGGCACAATATGGTAGCCAGCATCAAGAAAGTTAACGTCTTTTTTCTTGGATTAATTTTAGCCTTATAATGAACACTTATGCTATATGTTGTCTTATTATAGTTTATTTTTCATTAATTTTTCATTAATATATATGAAAATATATCCCTCCCCCTTCATTCTCACTTTATTTTCTTCTGATGGAGAAAAGAAGAAAGGCTTTCAATGTAGTACAGTGATACTGAGTGCAATTATCAGCTTCACCTTTTTTCCTTTTTAATTGGTTGCAACCATTTTACATGGCATGTTTTCACACCCTTGTTAGGCTAACCACCTAATCACTGCTTTTTGTGTGTGTGAGAAATCTCATACCATGGATGTTCAGTCACACACCTAAGTCATTCATATGCAGCTTCTGCCTCATAGCCACATGGTGCTGTCATAATTGAAGTACACAGTAGCAATTTTTGTTGGCTTCCATATCCATTTTTAGCATCACAGTGTTTACTGCAGTACGTGATGCCATATGTTTGAAATATTAGTTCAATAGTTGAACTGTTGAATGTTTTGTCAAAACAGACAATAGATTTGGCATGACATAGGTTCCCACCCGAACTAGGTCAGTATTTACCAAACTGGTGTTTTCCTCTTCTAAGAGGTTTTGTACAGTAATTGTGTCTGTATTCATTACAAGAATTCAAAAGGGAGAAAGAATTCATTTCTCACTTTTAAGTGAATTTTCATCATGACCGTACAACTCTGTAGTTGTATACAACAACTTGAAAACATTCAGATAATTCATGACAACTTTTTCTCAGTATTTAAGAAACAGGACCTCATAGACCAAATTTTTTTGCTGGATTGGTTTTAATCTTCCATGAATGTTTCCTTTCTAGAATATTATTTAGCATGCCAGAGGAATTGAAAAACATGCTGGCTACATGCTGGTGACGTTTCATAACATGTGTCATTCAGCATTAAGAAGGGTTCATATTTGGCAAAGTTCTGCTTACTTGGCAAACACTGAAAAAGTAGTGGGTTGGTTAGCAACTGAATATTGCAGTAGAGAACACAAATACTTAAGCTATGAAAAACTAAATTGGCAGGGTCCGAGTTAGAAAAATATTGAGTATGCTTGATGATGTAATTATGAGGAATGGGTGGAATTGTATCATCATCTTTGAAAAACACAATCAGGGCTGTCCCTGTCAGAGGCAGAGTGAGACCTCAGATGATAGATACTGGTAGGAGGAACAGCTGTCCCTCTGCCATTCCCTTTGTTGAAAAACATTTGTACAACTTGGCTTGTTCTTCATTCCTGTGCTAGCTTGCTATCCTCAGGTGCTATTCAATTACCAGTATTAAAGTTGTATCCATCTGCTAAACAAATTCATACAGCTTAACATTTGCCTTGAGTAGTTAAGTCTTGGGTTAGCGTCAAACTGAGGTTTTACTGCACTTCAGGCAAATGCATTTTGTCATTAGAACAGGGAATTTTCAAGCCTTGACAGAGGTTGGAGAGGGGTCTTTGCAGCAACAAGCATCCTGCCGGAGTAGAGCAGGTGGCTTACTGTGCAATACACTACAAATTATACAATAATTGTCCAACTGTAGCCCCAGGAAGGGTTGTGAGAGCCACAGTAATCTCTAAGCACATTTTCTTATTTCAAGTGGTTGTGACCCAGGGCTCTTTAGTAATACTAAAGAATTGGTTCTCTGCAGTTAGCTAGTCGTAGAATTAAATATTGTTCCTTATGGCAGTTATAGAAGATTGACTAGCAAAAATCCTTCTGTGATACTTCCAATTAGATTCTGATTAACAAAGAATCATTTCTGACTTTAATTAGAAGCTTCCCAGGTGTAGCGTCAGTCTCTAATTGTGATCTGTTCATAGCATCCTAACTATCCCTTAATTAATTGCCTTTCCCCACAGGAGCGTTAAGCTATTGGTTTTTGGTTTCCTTGAAAAAATATCATGCAATCATGCTACTTTTAAATTAAAAATGTAAAGAGAAAATAATTACAAGAAAATGATATTGTTGATAGAAATTAGGGTTGACTAATAAAAAAGCTAAAATCAGTAACACTCTGACCACAATGAACAGGAAATAATTAGTGGCTACAGCTACTAGAAGAAGCTTTTATTTAAAATAAAAATGAATTTATCTTGAAAAATGTGGTCGTGTTTTATTCATTAAAAAATCATTTTATTGTCATTTTCTAACTGATTTAAAATGCTACTACTTACACATGCAGAAGATAGGAAGACAACAAAGAGAACATTGGGTTGTAGTGGACTGGCAACAGCATCTGAGTTCACCATTAAAAGAAAGTGGAAAAGGAATATCAATTCTTTTAAATTTTACACATGGTATTGTTATATTAGTTTTTTAATTGTACACCACTCTGATTCCATCTGTGAGGAAGATGAGCAGTTCTTCAATATGATAAATAAATCAATCTTCAAAAAGCTTAGTTGGGGACATAAAACAATTATAGCAACAAAACCATACAATTACGAACTTCATTCATATTTTCCTGATCATTAAAAAATGAGCTAGAATTGACTTAATTCTACCTTAGAAGTATTTTAATTCAGAACTGGCAAATGTTCAGGGAAGGATGATCCGGGTTGAAGGTAAATTCATTTTGATGTATGTGCTGCTTCACTTTGATAAGTAAACTTAAGAGGATGCCTTTAAGCAACCCCAACACTTACTAGCTTGGGTTATTCTTTTTGGTGGAAAATACACATTTACCAGAAGAAATTTTAAATAATTAGGCTAGAGAATGTGATCACTGGCTGTCACATCTGAAACCAGATATTACTTGAATGTGCACGTAGTTCACATTACTTGTTACACATTGCTAGATCATATATAACTTACAATGGACACGCACATCTATATCTTCCATTTGTACTAGTTCTATATCAGGTATCCTTTACCTTTGCTGTATATTTTCCCTACCCTGGGTACTTTACCAAAGACTGATGAACATGCTTTGTCTACATCAGTGTTTCTCAGTGCTGTTTGGTAAATTATGGGAGTTGAAGTTCACACATCTTGCAATTGCTGAGGCTGAGAAACACTTGATCTACACTATTCCACTGAGCTGCTAAGCAGATAACAAAGAATGATGCAAGGTTAGTTTGGCATGATTTGTCTGACAAACCCATGTTGCCTTCTGTTAATTATAGCATTTCTTTTCAAGTACTCATAAAATGCTGCTTAATAATCTAAGAACCTTATCCAATAGAGATGTCTAACAGATGTAGAACTTCCCACATCCTCCTCATTTCCCTTTTTGGACAAGATAATTACATTTGATCCCCTCCAATATTCTGGGAACCCATCAATTCTCCGTGTGTTCTGAAACATTACTGAGGCTGGTTCTGCTGTTATCTATGCTAATTCCTTCAGACTCCAGGTTGTATTACAGTACATCTGTCTCCAGAGGCTTAATTTCAAGTAGTTCTTATCTACTACCTCCTTGTTTATCTATGTTTTGTTATTCCCTTACTGACATAACAATGACTACCTAGGGTTCATTTTTCTTTTTGAAGAAAGGCAGATCCAAAATAGATTTTAAGAAATGTTGCTGCCTTACAGTCACCTCTTTATCACAATGAACTTACAAGTAGTTAAAAATATTGCTATCCCTCTGCTTTTTCCTAAAGAAGCCCAAATTGCTGTGAAATCAGTGGGAAATGACACAAGTTATTGGCATCTGCCATTCTCTATTACATAGTTCATAGGGCAAACACTTTGCTTTTGATGTATGACTTGACATATTCCTGTAATTAACAAAACAAATGAAAATGATATATGCTTAGGATCTAACTCAAAAATTAGTGGTATTTATGTTGAAACGAGTAATATAAGTTGGCAATTATATAACAATCCCCCATGCGTTTCAAATGAGGCTAATTTAGATTGGCTCCGATCCAATGAAATCTATATAAATACAGTGTTTTGAACATTTGAAACAGCTTTATCAATGTGCTTTGAATGACAACAAAATTGCTATAGAGTGAGCCCATTGCTTTTGCAACCTGTCACAACCATTCTTTAGCAGAATGGTTGTGGCAGAGCATGCCTGTGTAGATTATTTTAGATTCAGATAATAGTTTTATACTCTTTATAAAATATGTGGCTTGTGACTATTCTCGGATGAATAGAACAGTAATAACTATGACCAAAGGGTAGTCCTGAGCAGGACAAGTCCATCTTTTGAAACAAGAGCTTATTTGGGAAGAAGCTGCATTTATGCATTGCTTCTTTAGGCACTTTGTTATATAAGAATACATTTTTACAAATGTATTTGTAAATCTGAAACACATTTTAATAATTTATCCTGTAACTGCTAGCACTGCTTGAAGTTTCCTGGTCACTGAAGTGAGTTTAATTATATCAAAAGTTTCAGGAACTACAGAATTCATAGGATTTCACAATTACTTTTCCAGCACACCTAACATTCAAATCAATAATGAAGGTCACAAACTAGATTGACCAGATCTAAGTTATAAAATACTTTGCCCCCCTAATGAGAAGGAAGGACTCAATGGAGAAGAGCCTAATGCTGGGAACCATTGAGGGCAAAAGAAGAAGGGGATGTCAGAGAATGAGGTGGCTGCAGTCAGCTTAAATGGACTCCTTGGGATGTTAGAGGACAGGAAGGACTGTTGGAACATTGTCCATGGGGCCGGGATGGGTCAGATACAACTTTGCAACTAACAACAAAAGCTGTAAAAATACAGATGACTAACAATGCAGATTTTTTTAAAAAAGAATATTGCCACCTAGTACCCACCTAGCGGGTAGTTTTGGGAGCTCCAAGATTCTCCCACGTAACACCTCTCCTGCGCGAGCTGCATTGGCTTCCTGTGGCCT
>JAPKID020005662.1:0-11010 GCA_026931265.2 Tropidonophis doriae | reverse complement strand
TGGCTGGGGAATTCTGGGAGTAGAAGTCCAGACATCTTCAAGTTGACAAGGTTGAGAAACACTGAGTTGGATGAAGTCACCCATACGGATTGTTTTGCAATTTGGAACTGTAACAGAATAACGAAGTAACCGTTGGACCAACTCCCTGCTCAAAATAATGTCATCTCATCTGTTCTCACACTGAGGATCATCATAGCATCCCCGGGGGCACATGATCAAAATTTGGGCACTTGGCAACTGGCATCCATTTACAATGGTTATAATTTCCCAGGGTCACGTACATAGCGTTCGGTCAAAATAGAGTTCGGAGGGAACCTGGAGGTCTTTTAGGTCAACCCCCTATACCAGTGGTAAATCCAAATCCAATGACTGAACCTTTTTACCACTGAGTGCTGAAAACGGAGCCTGCGCCTTCATCTGGGCCGCAACCCAGAAGAGGAACTGCCCAGGGGGCATGCGCACCCATAAAACGAACTTCCTGTTTACAGCACCCACATGCACACCGGCCAGATAGCCTTCTGGTTACTGGCATGTATGTGCGTGCAACAATCAGCTGGCCAGCATGCATTCTCATGCCAGAAAACAGAAGAGCAGCTCTTCCAGATTCCAGCACTGCTGCATGAACAAAGTCCAGCTGACCATCGCAACAGAAACCCAGAGGAGGAACAGGCGGCACCGCACACACCAGGTGACGTGCCTCCATGTGCCACTTCAGACACGCATGCCATAGGTTCGCCATCGCAGCCCTATACCATTTCAGACAAGTGCAGACTCTTCCTAAAAATCTATAGTTATGAAACATACGTAACTTCTGGAGGCAAGCTGTTCCACTGATTAATTATTCTATAATGCAGAAAATTTCTCCTTCTAAGTTGCTTCTTTCCTTGATTAGTTTCCACCCATTGCTTCTGGTTCTGCCCTCAGTTGCCTTGGAGAATAGTTTAACTCCCTCTTCTTTGTGTAAACCCCTGAGATATTGGAACACTGCTATCATTTCTCCCCTAGTCCTTCTTTCCATTAAACTAGACATACCCAGTTCCTGCAACCGTTCTTCATATTTTTTAGCCTCCAGTCCCCTAGGTATAACTGTTTTTCAAATTAGGCAACTTTTAATTTTCAATTTGCCAGAGTCCTGCTGGCTGGGGAATCATTGAAGTTCACATATCGTTTAAAAATTGCCCAGTTTGATCAAAGTATAAGAGACATTAGACATCCATGATGGATAAACAATAACTGTCTCTTATGGGTTCAACTTCAGCCTATTTTATCTGACTTTGAATTGTAGTTAATTAAAATGTTCTCAGGCATTAAAATGATACCCACTAATTTTTTGCTCTCTTCCTTTCTGTTTAAACCTCAAATAACTGTAGGATTACCCAGTGAAGAGAGGCCAAGTTTAAAAAATTCTATATGGAAAGGATTAATTTTCTTTTTCTGAATATCTTGCTCAAAATAACACAACATAAAGTATAGAAGACTCCAAAAGCATGCAGACTACTGACCCAAAACACTAAAACACTTGGAAAAAAAATACCTTCATTTTTGTCTGGCGATGATGAACCTATGGCACAGAACAACAACTCAGTATGTAGTGTTTCTGAAGAAATAGTTTGACATTATCCTTTGGTCAATGAATGTACAGTAGATTTATGACTTTAAAACATTGTTGAGAGAGACAAGCAATACATACGTTGAGACTGAGATACAACTTTTGTTCGACTCCTGCCCCTGGAATCTGCCTTTGAATTTCCCACTCCAATAGAGGGTGTTGAAAGCTTGGTTCGCACACGTCCTATAAAAGAAAGAAAAAAGCAAGAAGTGAAATTCATATGTATACAAGTGATTTAATTAATTGGGAGAGAAACAGTGCTACAGTGTAGTTGAAATAATGGATAAACTCCATTACTTCCCACTCTTAGCAAATCTTACTTCCAATAATTTAATAGGTAACAGATACAGCAATTTTCTTTTTTCCTGCTTTAATATTATGCTGCATTTACCACTGAAATAATACTACTATATCTTAATTATATAAATACTAAATAAAATAATCTTTCAACATATTTTAAGTACAAATTATGTACATTATTTATGCATTGATGTGATATAATTTCTATTTTAAGGCAAAATAAGTATATTTTATTTTAAACGGTGTAAGATACTGCTACACATGTGCTATATCAAAATTGAAATGAAATGGCTCGCGGTGCTTCTGTCAGCAAAACAGAGGTCCCCAGGCTCAATTTTTTCTGGCAGAAAGCTGCAGGAGGCTATCTTGGCTCAAAACAGAGCATTCACAAGTGACGTCGACCTGGTCATGCCCTCCCCACTGGCCCTAAACCAAACACAACCCTGATGCAGCCCTCAATAAAATTGAGTTTGACACCCCTGATCATATGAATGTGTGTGTTATTAGTATTATTATTTATTATTATTATTGTTATTATTATCTAGTATTATTATTATTATTATTATTATTATTATTATTATTATTATTATTATTATTATTATTATTATTATTTTAAATCCAAAACATTCTGAAACTATTTACAAAATTCCATTTTATTGAATAATAGCAAGATAGATTAAAAGTAACTTGAAGACCCAATATTGTCTTTTTCAGTTCTCAAAATTGAATTGCTCAAATGTTTGAAACTTCCTAGTATCATCTTTGGTTAGCATCACATTTTTAAAAAAATCAAGTAAAGCAAATATACCAAAGATTTTCCGCACATAATTTAGTTAAATAGAAACCAAGTCTCCTAGTAAAATATATTGTTTACTCAGGCACAGAGGAAAATCTACTCTCTGAGATGAGAGCCTGTATTCATTCAATCATTGATGAAGTTATCAAATTAAGTTTCTTATACCCAATATACTTGGCCTATACACTCAAATCCATGCAATGACAAAAATTCTGCTCTTCATTGCAATGTGTGTACATGCAGATAGTTTGACCTGTAAAGTGAGGGAATACAAAGTGCTACTATTTTGTTAAGATGTTAAATAACCAAACAATCATTATTTTTATTAAAATAAAAATTGATCCATTCCGTAAGTCTTATTGTTTAGAGTGAGGTAACAAAAAAGTTTATTGCATGGTTCAGTATTATCAGATGACCATATATTAGATAAAGACAATTGCTGTCATATGAAATATATATGAAAACAACTTGTCTTCTTGTCCTACGGATGGAGTCAAATTTAGAAAAAGCCCCACTTTTCTATTAATAACCCACCATAACTTTAATATTAAACACACAAACACACACACACATGTAATATTTGACCATGATCATAGACTTGGGTTCAAATCATAAAGCTCATTAGGTGACAGAATCAATCAGAAAAAAATTGGGCTAAATGCACAAAACACTTGTGAAATTAACATGTGAAAGAATCATGTAAACTGTTTTAAGTAAATTAGGATAAAATATAATTTAAATAATATTACATAATTTATTTATATTTTGTGAATTTTAATGTAATAAACTACCAAAATTGTTTTATTTATGAAGAATTCAGTCTGCATTTTATTAAAAAGTAATTAAAAATTATCTCATATTACATAGCATCAAATTTGTTGACTATTTTGTGAATCTCATGTTAGTGTTTTTAAAAAAAATTCATTTGACAATATTTGGTCTAAATCTCGGGCACTGAATGTTGACATCTAGTTACATAACAATGCCAAAATAAATGTCAAAGACTGAGTAAATAGTAGCACCTGTTCCCAAAAACATGAGAATGTCTACCAGTGGGTTAAAAGTTTCACTAAAAAAATTTAATAGCAAAACAAATGAAAAAGTTTGTACATTTAAAATATAATGGATATTGAGGCAAGTTATTGCCAATCTGCATTTGAAAAAAAGGCATAAATACAGCAGCAACAAAGCGCTATTAGGTAAGCAAATTAATAAATAACCGCAAAGACCATGTAATGAACTATATGGTCCACATACAGTATGGCTTATGATGATGGAAATATTAAGAAAAATATATTTGCACTTTTATTGTCTTACCATCTTCAGAAGCTGTTCCTAAATGGGAAAAAATATCAAAACAATGATATTCAAAACAAAAGCTCTTTTTATATTTGACAAGCAATAATTGTTTGGCTTTCAAAATGCATATAAAAATATTTAAGAAAAGTGCTACTCTGTACTTTGCTATGAATGATCCCTTCGATCCAATCAACGTTCCTTTGACATAAACCAGTGGAATGACTTGCCTTCATCCAAAACTGGATGTTTTTAAAAAGAGATTGGACAGCCCATTTGTCTAATTTTGTACTATACTTTTCCACCAGTTATGATGACTTTATGCTAGAGTTGTGGCAGGATGCGCTTGGCACATTGCACTGCTCACGCATGGAATGGTGCATCACATCATGTAGCCTCCTGTCATGAGTAGTGGAACCGGTGTAACAAGCCACATGGGGTCTGGCAGTGACACAGAAGAAGTTGGGCAGAAGTGCAACAGGTGTTGGGAGGCCTGGCTGTGGTAGTCCTAAGGCAAGTGGGTAAGATATCTCCACAAAATAAGACCTGGTGCTTATTTTGGAGCGAAAATAAATATACTTGATTTTTTGTACATTTTTGTTTTTTTTAACTTTGTAAACTACCCAAAGTCACATATGTGAGATGGGCGGTTAAATTCATTGAATAAATAACTTAAATTAATTAAATTGAATGAATGAATGAATGAATGAGATGCTTTGTACATATCTGTGATAAGAAGTGGCCATTTACAAAACAGTAGTTAATTGTAACACATATTCTTTTATTAGTAAACTGGTGAACACATGGTATGATAAAATACGTACATTATGCTTATTCAAATTAGCTCTTGACAAATTGAAGCTCATTTGTTTCACAATGAAATTCAGTCTAATGTTTTGTTGCTGATTAAGAACAGCTACATTACAATCATTAACAGAGGCAAAGAAACTGAAATGTTACTATCAATTATAATGTAAATTTTTGTCCATTCAGCAAAAAGACGGGATTGCATTTTACAAAAAGTTATTTGAGCACTTTTGACATAAATAATAACAACACTCTGGACAATATTTATGATTCCCTATTTTCTATAAGAGATTATTAGTTCTAGTACGATGGGTAGAATAGATATGCAGACTTTTTATCTGTCATAAGGCTTAGTCCTATGGCATAATATGCTGTGGCTGGCAACACTTGTTTTATATTAGGCATTCTGTGATAGAGAAATGCACAGAAGACAAATTCCTTGTATGTCTAATCACACATAGCCAGTAAACTATTCTCTTCTCTTGTCTTCTGTTTTGTTTTGTTCTGTTCCATTCTAGTCTACTGTAGACTAGAAGCATTTTTATTCTCCTGTCCATTTAAATTCCAAATATTTAAACAGCCATAGAATATGGACATGCAAATGTATAATAAAAACATGACATATAACTTACCTTATGGCTGACAATAGGTTTCAACAGTTTTAACTAGACACAGTAGGTAGAATTACTGTTTGCTTGCATACCAGTATAATTATATTTTGATGAAATAGCATAATCTCTTGATAATCTGTGTAATTGTGGGACTTCGTAGTGCTTTGATTAGATTAGGAGAGTTACCTGGAATATGTAGACTGCAGATTCAGCATTTATCTGTGATAGATTAAAGTACCTACTTCGCTTGCTAGGGATCCCATAATGATATATACTATTATTTATCCAAAGGTGCTTTTTCAAGAAGCAACTGGACTTTCGTTTTTTTCTTTGAAAAAAGTTGCAAGTCTCAAACCCAAGAATACACTAAGGCAGAAGCTTGTCCACCCCAAGGATAAAACATCCAGACACAAAATGAGCAACCTGGTGCATACAGTACAGTGAGTCAGGTGCAGATTTGTACATTGGAGAAACAAAACAACCATTTCATAAATGCATGGCACAACATAGGAGAACAAACATATCAGGACTAGATTCAGCACCGTCTGCATTTAAAAAACAAAGGCCACTCTTTTTGAAGACAGCAAAGTTCACTTTTGGACAGAGAGGACCACTGGTTTGAAAAAACGGTCAAATAGGTAATCTATGTCAAAACTGAACAGCTCTCTCTCAACACGGGGGTGGGTGGATGGATATGATGTCATCTATCCCCAGTCTACAACACAATTTTTTCAACAATTTCAAGAAGGCTCCACACCCATTTGCACTATTCAGGTGACCCTGATAACACAGATAAACCTCTGTACCAAGGGTATCAAACTCAAGGCCCGGAGCAGGCCCACACGGTGATTAGAGCTAGTCCTCAAAACAGCTAAACACTGGCCTGTAGTGCCTCTGCCAGTGAAAATGAAGTATGGCTGTCCCAAAATCTGTTTTTTTCTGGCAGGGGTTTGTAGGAGGCTGCGTAGATGAAAATGGAGCTCACAAGGGCCGCCGGGGGCCCTCCCAATCTTTGTTTTTGCTGGCAGAATGTTTGGGCTGCCACAGGTGCCCTTGACACAAGTGATGTCAAACTGGTCATGCCCATCCTGGTCACGCCCACTGAGGTCAAACACAACCCTGATATGGTCCTCAATAAAATAGAGTTTGACACCCATACTCTGGGTGACTTTAACGACTTGCTAAAAATGCAAATGACCAGTTGTCTGCAAGGAGTATAAATCCTTCTATTCCACACTATCCAGCAGATCTGAAGAAGCTTCTTGGATGAGAAGCAAGACATCTTTAAAAAAACAACCCAGAAAGTCCAGTTGCCTCTTGGAAAAGTACCCTTTTCCATGATCTAGATCCTGCCAAATACAGTCATATTGTAGAATGGAAAAAAATCTCCAATTTAATTTTTTAAAATAAATCTCATTTTCTGAACTAAGATATACAGTAATTCACCCATGCATACCTTTCTGTATCAGTCTATCTGATACATGTTATGTTTGAATTCCAGAAGTTCTGACAAAAAATATATTAGTTGTACAGGATACTGCAAATATTTTCTATATATTTTTATACAATCCACAATGGCAATTTGTTCATATTTTCTGGCATCCCATTACAATGCCACAGTTTCATTCGGTTTATATAGAACAACATTATATTTTAAAATGTAATTAGAACTATATTTGGTTATACCTTCTTCAAGCTTTTTTATTTTGAAACTTTTCACGTACTCTATAAAGTAAAATTTTCATTAAATAAAACTTTCTGCCTTGCTTTTTATATTATATTAATGACAACATACTGAGATTATGTATGGGAAAATTAAAATAATTATAGACTACTAATTCATACACACAGGTACAGAAAGGCACATACTCAAATCTCAGGATTCCATTCCATTCTTGCATCTAATGAAATGTAGTCTTCAAAAACATATTTTAGAATAAGCATTTAAAATGTCACCAGACTTGTTTTTTTCTTCTATCAGTTAATATATTGAAAATTACATTTGGTAACAGGCCACAAGAAGTATAAAATTTATAAACTAGAAGTTATTTTATTGATCAAATATTTATTGATGGATGAAATATATATGGGTGCCTATGTCACAGAAAGTGATTTTGGAAGGCAAACATCAGTTCAATAAAACAATCAATATAAAATAATCATTATTTAAAACCATTATATAATAATTATTAATAAAGAATTAAAATTATAAAGAAGAACTAAAAAAATAATAGATGATTGTTAAAAATGAATTATATGTGTTATACATTAACAAGCAAACTTAAGGTTAAATATTGCAATTTAAATCTAACTACTTTGGTGATAGTAAGAAAAATTAAGGTATGCACTTCATTTGACTATTAGTTGCTCAAGTACTAAGACTAGCTTTGCAAAAAGGAATAATACTGTAAAAGTCATATTAATAAATCTTGCCTAAAGCAGCACTTGAATACAGCTGCACAGACACTTGCCCATATATGTCCTTATATCAATGCTTTAATAAGAAAATCCCATATTATTTAGAAGACAGGTGAATGTGTTATTCAAACTGAATTGTTTATGTGTAGTCACAAAATTAGTTGTTTTAGAAACTGTCAGACAAAACAGGCTCTTACCATCCATCTTATAAGAAGTATCCTCTTTTTTGGAGTAGCAAGCAAAGAAACAGCAAACTTAATATGTTAGACAACTATATTGACAAAGAACTATAAAATCTTCATTAAGGCAATTAATGTGATGCTCATATATACTGATATGAGTAGTTTACAAACACTTAGATATTGAATACTAATCATTAACAAACAAGCAATTCCAAAATTATTAATGAATTAATTGGTATACAGTACCAATTATGCTAAATAAAAGAATTTTATTATTACTTCTGTTATCATAATATCACATAGACATTTGATAGTTCAGGCTAAAAAAAAGAGCCTGACTTCCCTATTTCTGCAGCATGCACACAGAACTGCATATCTGCCTATATGGTTTATAAATTGGATTTAAACCTCGTTAGGCATGCTTTATCTCAATGGAAATCTGTGGGGCTTAAAGCTACTACACTGATTGTAGTGGAACTAAAATATATTTATTTGAGGTCATAGCCCTAAAGAAGAAAGAAAATTCACTACTATAAAGATAGTAGAAGAGGAGCCTTATGGGTTTTTTTAAAACAGCAGTTAAATAGTAAATAGGACTAATTCAATAGTAAATAGGACTAATTCAATAGTAAATAGGACTAATTCAATAGTAAATAGGACTAATTCAACAAGGTTGGCTATTATTTTGTTAAAATAATATTTTTAAATATATAAAGAATCAGTGTTTATAAAATCTGAGGCATTACATTAAACTAGAATTTTAATATTAGATAGGAGAAAAAAAGAGACCATACATAAAATATAAGTACTCCATAATGAAGCCCAAAATTTATGTTGTTAAGTGAGAATTTGTTAAGTGTGTTTTGCCCCATTTTCAACATTTCTTGCTACAGTTGTTAAGTTAATCATACTTATCAAGCTGATAAGTTGGTAACCTGGTTGGTTATTCCAGCTGAGTAGCATATCACTGGAACTGCCCATGTATTAATGGCTTTAATTATGTTTTCAGCATTCAGCTTTGATTTTAATATTTTTCAGACCCCTCTGATGTATTTCTTTGACTTTTCCATTCAAGATGTTATCTGCTTCCAATACGCCTAGCTATTTGTAACCGTCATCCTTTGCTAATGCTTTCACTATACTTCCATTTCCCAGCTCTATTCCTTCTATTTTTTCTATTATTCCTTGCTGCATGGATCATATAGCACATTTTTCAAGTCCAAAGTTGTTATTTTTGTTGTTATTTATTGATTAGCCTATAGGTTCGAACATATGTTACCAATAAAGTCCTATACAAACATTTAAATACAAGTAGGGTAAAATACAACAGTTATAGGATAAAATATAATAATTTAATACAAAAATATGTAAAATAAAACAAAATAACATAAAATTATATTTCTTAAAAAAATATTTTTTTTACAAACATATCAATGCATGAAAAGTGTGACACTTGGATATCATATATTCTAATACAAATAAAACTAATAGCATTAGTCATAATTATTACTTTCAACCAACTTATATATTTCTAACAACAATATATATTTATATTAAGTTGCAATCTGTCATTATTCAATTATTCCATGTGTTTTCTTATTATTATATCTTATTTTAATTATGTCATCCTGTGTTAAAAAACATATTTTTCTATTCTAACTTCTAGTCATGTCACCTATCTACAAAAAAAGGGAGAAGAAAATCAAATCAAATCAAAACAACAACAAAAAAGAGAACCCAATCATCTCTTGCTTGCCTCAGTAATTTAATTGCTATGCCTTTTTTTTTGGGGGGGGGGGTTCTTGCCTCCCATATTCCTCTCTAGGATTTTTAACTCTTTCTACATCTATTTCTTGGCTGTTCAATCTAGGTATTTCCCCACCTCTACCCTACTTCACTGCCTAGTTTCCAGGATTTTTGCCCAGGCCCTTATCTCCCTTTCAAAGGTATTGTCAGATTTGGGTATTGAAGAGGGTGGCTGGATGGATTTGAGGAATTTTGTTCTTTCTATGTTGTGTCTTGCATGTTTATATAACCTTTTGTCTGATTTATAACCATTGCTTGGCGCCTCAGGGATCTGGAAAATCCTCACCTCTTGGAGGATAAAAGGGGGGGTGGGGGGAGAAAGCTATGTGGTTTGAAACTCCGGAAGATGATCTTTGAGAATCCCCGCTTCTCTGAGATGCCAGTAGAAGAACATCTTCACACCTTTGGATTGGTGGAAATCCACATTGGGAGGGGTTCCTTTATCATGGATTGTATAGTCTGTGAGTTCCAGGGCCTGCTTTCAATGTTGATTTGCTTTCACTCCTTTTTAATAAAAGATTCCTTTTGAAATACAGGTTTTCAAGAGTCTATGCTTTCTTGAAAAGGGGTGGTGGTAGCAGGTCCTTTCATAAAGCAGATTCTGCAATAGTGGTCAAACCAGAGAGGGGGAAAATTCTTCCAAATTTATATTCTATGGCGGGGACCCTGCAACAATGTCCGAACAGAGCAGTGAACAAGGGGAAGCCGAGTGCTGAGGAGAAACCTTGACAACTACTGAACCCAATACCAGCTCCATATTTCCCATAGAAGACACTGAAGCTGTCTTTGAAAGTTCTATGAAGTCCCAATGGTTTGTCAGCTTAAGAAAAAGGAACATCTGGGACTGAAGAACCAGGAAGGTGACCCTCACCCACAGCAGCTGCAAACCCTGGTGGAAAAAGGAACTGAAAGCCCTTTATGATCAGAAGGAACTGATCAAGAAACCACTAATGGATGACTTTTTGAAGCAGCACTTCAACTGCCTCGTGATGGAAGCCCTGCAAAACCTCAATGTTGAGGTGAACCGGGATGCCAACAGAGGAAAGTGGGTGATCCAGTAGCTGAAGAATCCCAAGCAGTCACCCTTGATCCAACTGTGACTGACCAAACTGCTGACCAAGCTGGGGGAGCAGCCACTGTGCCAGCGATCCAGCCTCCTGCTTTTCCAGCCCAGACAATGTTTCT